>JABUQX010057035.1:17500-42500 GCA_015478945.1 Trachelipus rathkii | reverse complement strand
TATTTATATATATATATATATATTACTATATATAATATATAAATATAATTATATATATAATATATTTTTTTATATTTATATATATATATATAAATATATATATATATATATATATATATATATATATATATATATATATATATATATATATATATATATATATATATATATATATATAAATTATATATATATATATATATATATATATATATATAGTATATATATATGTATATATATATCTTATATATATATATATATTATATATATATATATATATTATATATATCATATTATATATATATATAGTATATAATATAAATATTATTATTATTATTATTTATGCTACTCTATACACTTCTGATTTAATATTAATATTTCAAATAGCTCTACACTATATTTCCACTGACTATTTCACTACATTAATATTTATTATATATCACTTCACCTAGGTTACTTATTATATATCACCACCATTTCGAAAAATTAATGAGAGGAGGGGTTTTCAGACCCTTGCTACCAGTGGAAGAGAATTTGTTAAATTTTCTTCATTTGACTTGACGATTGCCTTGAGAAACACAGCTTAACCTCCTACAATGTATCATCGGGGAAGCGAAATACAGAAGGAAAAGAGAGAGAGAGTTTGGAAAGTAGGAGAATATATATATATATATTTTTATATATATATTATAATATATATTAATCTATATGTATATATTATATATATTATATAATTATATATATATATATATATATATATATATATATATATATTATATATATATATATATATATTTATTTTATATATTATATAATTTATATATTATATATATATTATATATATTTTTGATATACATTATAGATATATATATAATATATATATATATATATATATATATATATATATTTATATAAGTAGTAGGAAACACATATTGCTCGTGTTGGTCATTTTGACCACAGCGGCCAGGAACCTACCTGAGGCCTTTTTGAGCCCAATTTTTTACCTGCCCTTGACCTTTTTGGGCTTGACCTTTTTGGGCCTTGACCTTTGACTGACCTTGACCTTTTTTGACCTTGACCTTTTTGGGCCTTGACCTTTTTTGGGCCTTGACCTTTTTTGACCTTTACCTTTTTGGGCCTTGACCTTTTTTTCGACCAACCCTTTGGTCTTCCATGGGTCATTTTTGGCCCACGGTATTTTTTGGGAACCCTAATTTTTTGGCAACCCTAATTTTTTGGCAACCCTAATTTTTAGCAACCCTTCTGAAGGAAAAGGGGTTTGCGCCAAACGGTGTGAGATTGGCAACCGCCCTCCCCGAAAAACCCCCCCTAATTTTTGGCAACCCTAATTTTTAGCAACCCTTCGAAGAAGGGTTGCGCCAAACGGTTGCGTTAGCAACCGTTGTACGTACGGCCCCCCCTAATTTTTTCGTCCATGGGTCAATTTTTGCCCACGGTAATTTTTGATGTGTCTTTAGGGGCATAGCCCTTTTTTAATGTCTTACCTTCTGTCTTTAGGGGCTTAGCCCTTTTGTGATGTCTTAACCTTGTTTAACCGTCGCGTTTCCCGCCCGCGTGAACCTTTGGTTCAAATCCTGGGCACCCGCAGGTGCGACCCGCAATCCAGCCCGTCGCGTTTTCCCGCCGCCGCGTGCGCCCGCAGGCGCATTTTCCGCGTTTTCCCGCCCGTCAGCCCACCTGAACCGTTGGTTCACATCCCTCCCGAAATAAAAGGTATCTTCATAGCCCGAACGTGGATGTGAGCGTATGTCAACCGGAGTATCCCGGGTTTCCGAATCTCTCCAGGTGCTAATTACCAGAGAACTCCCCATCCCTAATGGTAACGTGAACCTCTCTGTATGTTAAGGTTTCATTCCTTCATCATACAATAACACCTGAAGTACATGCGCTTAATACACTGCGCTATGAGGACACCTACAGTTTTTTAGCTTTATGACTGTTATACATTACACATTCTATGACTTTACAGCCATGTTACGTTTTTAATTAATAATTGGCAACCCAAATAAAAATAATAATAATTGGCAACCCAAATAAAAATAAATAAATAAAATGGCAACACAGATAAATAAAAATGGTAATGAAAGAGTAATATAAATAAATATTTTATTTTACCAAAATATACATATATTATAAATCAAATAAATATTTTATTTTAACAATATATATATTATAATTATTCATTGAAATTATATTTTATGTAGCATTATATACATATATTATATTTGTGCATTACAATGAAATTATATTTTATTTTAACAATGAAATTAACGTTCCATCATACCCCTGTGCTACAGTGCGGGCACTACCTAAAACAAGATTCCTCTTATTTGAAGTGTGGCGGAACCTTTTAATACCATTTATTAGCGTGACATTTCCTATTTTATTAGCTCGCATTTTCATATCAGGAACCCACACTTCACGGTAATGTTTTTCATTATTTACGTATGGCTGAGCGGAGTCGTCTAGATTATGGATATCTTTGTGAAGTGTAGATTCACCATCTTCTTCACTCATCATTTGAGTAACAGCTAATGCTGTTACGTCTGTATCCTTGATCATGTTGTAGAAGTGGTTATCATCGTTTAAGACCATCCAATCACGATTCTTGGTTTCTCAATATCCTTAATCATCTTATCAAAGTTATAATCTTAGCCATCCCTATGGAAATTAATTATGTGTTTTTTCCTGTGTCTCTTGTCAAACGTTAAGCCTTTTGCTTTAAGATGAAGCAAACTGAAGCATTTTCTTTATTCGAATGGCGATATGATTTTAGGACCCGTGCACACAGAAACTATCAAGCTATATCACCAGGTCCTATCTCGATCAGTCAGGTTTCCTAAGGAATATTTTCCAGTGTAGGAATATATTCGCCTTACGGGCTGGTGAAACACGCTATCGTGTCACAGTAAAGTACACGACTGACCTAGAAGAATCGGGAGGAGTTTATTAATCTCGACCCTCGGGATAAGCTGTGGAAAGGAGGCAACAGCAACATTGCTAGCCTTTGCTGTTTTCTTAGTGAAGCCGGTATGTGCTAACTTCAAACTATATGTTATATCCCCCGACACAATGTATTTTCTAACCTTAAGATCAGACTCTCCTTCATTAATCCCAGACCTGGGCGTAACATCGTGGCATACGATATCCTCATTCTTGGGAATACGTTGAGCTAGTTTTCCCCACAATGAATTGAGAAGTAATTTAGCTATATAACGCATTCCAGGATTACTTTCAATATTGTCTGGGTCAAGTGTTACGCCCTCAATGTCCTTGAAATCTTGCAGGTATTGAAGGAATTCTTCGCAAGCTTTATCGGTTATTCCATCTGGCAACCCTGAAGCCTCAGTCTTCCACTTCAAGAATGTTTCAACGTATTTCCCGAATATGTCATTTGAAGGTGTAAATTTCCATATTTCATGGATCTTTTTAATCTCATACCCTTTCGCTACAGCTAATTCCAGCTCAGGACTACAGTATACGCCTTTTAACATACGTTGGTTTTCGTTGTGCCTGCATTTTCCTTCATATCCTGATTCGCTGCATGTTCTACAAAGAGAAAATATTAACCGGTTGTCGTAGCGGGCAGGGAGGACAGGTGTGTACAGATTCTTAGGAGGTAATACCGAAACATACGAGAGGCCGAAATAAGTGGAATTCATTTCTTGCACGAACTTTTCTATGGTAGGAAGATCCCTACCTACGAGTTTCGTAGGGGTACCTGCTGGAAAGGGTTTTGTTTTCTGGACAAAAGGATACAGAGAGGTGAAATCTAGGTACTTCAATTGAACCCCTTCGGTAGGGGGGTAGTAATACACGAAGGGCTCTGTACGCCCACCGTACAAAGCTTCACCTACCTCTAGTTTCGCATTTGCAAGTTCATTACCGATTGATTGCACGTATCTTCCTAACTTCTCAGTTCGTGTTTCGTCGTTGGTGTTTACAACAGTGACCTCACACTCTTTTTTCATTTTAGCCCATTCGCATTCCCATATTCTAATAACCTCGTAACCTTGCGACTTATAATCAGCTTCTTGTCTCATGGTTGTACTGTACCTATCAAGACTTGATTTGCCATAGAGTTTTTCTAAACCTTTCTTACATGCTTGATGACCATGAAATACACAGCCATGGAAGAGTAAGACAATCTTCTTCATGGCTGTACCAGATGGAGGAGGGGGACGTCTCTCATTCAGTTCTATCGTTTGTTCATTAACGTTGAGTTGGCGGGACGATAAGAACTCATTAATGTTAAAGGGCACGTGGTCTTCAGCTGGAATTTCAACGTAACCGTCAGGCTTTAGGTACCTGTTTTTGATTTTAAATTTACGTTCGCCACCGTTCCTTGCATGTTCGATTCGCCGACCCTTATACATCTCCATGAAAAAAGCCATTTCACACATCCATATGGAGTAGTTTTCATCAGTGCGTCTATATGAGCCAATGTATTTCAGCATTAAAGTGCTTTTATATACCATGAATGATAATGCAGCAATGGTAGAACAATCAAGTAAGCAGTCGACTTTATGATCCTTAAGGAAGATGCCCCTGAATTTCTCGAAGGATTGACGAAGAATATTAACATCCTGTTCACAATACGTTGTACACTCCTTCATGATATCGTAGTCCTTATTGTTAAATGATTGATACCAGCGTTCAAAATCAGCCTTTTCACTGTCGGACATGCGATGTGTCTCAAAGGTCTCCTTATCCGGAATTTTTCCCTTGTAATTTATATTCTCAAGGGTAAGAAAACGGTAAGGAAAGAATCCTTTAGAAAGCTCACCTGTAATACCCATGCATTTAGGTAGTTTTTTCAGTGCACAGGGCATAAACATTAAAGTGTCCTTAAACTCGATGTTGTGATTAGCTGTCATAGTTATTATTTTGGTTCCGCGTTTCACAGGGTTGGAGGATATGGAATGGACGGTAGGTCTGGCAAGCAGTTTGCTGTAAACAAACTGATTGTCGAACTTACCTCCATTATGAGCTGCGACTAGTATGTTTGACTTCTTGTGTTTTTCAGCAAATCTGAATATATAGTGAAGAACAAGATCGACGGGCACTTCTCATTACTCTCTCTGTGCTTCCAGATTCAATTGAATACTTTCAGTTCGAGCCATACGCAAGTCTCACACACGGTCGCTGAAGTCTAGTTTTTCCTCCCCGCAGTTAACTGCCATTACTAGCTTACTCACTAGAAGTATGCCAAGCATATCATGTTTTATGCCGGCCTCCTTCCTCTTCACCGACTTATATATTATAGGTTCGGATATATAATAATGTAAAGTGTCCTTACCTTGGCAAAGCATTCATCTTTTGGAACTTTGATTCTTCTTCATGAAACATTGATGGTTATCACCTTCTCTATTCCATACTTCTCGTCGCATACTCCACATTTTATATGCAATACAGTCATGTCGATTGTTTGCCGTTTATCAGCTTCACTATCCTCATTATTCGGCAACAATTTACATACGTTTAAGATATTTACATGTAAGTCTTTATGCAATTCATAGACCATTCCTTATTATAGAAATCCCTATTGCAATCATCACAATGTAAAAGCGTAGATGTGTCGCCTGAACGGACTTAACATTTATAAGTTAAGCATTACCCATCAGTAATCCAGTGCACCTCGTTTTGTAAAATGAATTAATTAACCATCGTCGTGAAGAGTGCCACTGATGACAAAAAAACTGTCCGCAAATTCGTTAGTTCCTACATACCTAAGGCTAGGCTTGATGGAGTTCTCCAGGAAAAGTCATAATACATAATGAGTTTCTCGTGATCATATACCTATTAAACAAAGAGAGTAGGTTCCCTATTCTGTTCATTGAGCTATAACATTGTATATTCGAGTTTACCGTTCACGTCTTTAGTAAAAACAAATATCCTACACTCTAATTTTTCCTCTATTACTGCAAAATCCTCAGCCTTTAGGGGTTCTTCATAAGTCAGTCCGCAATGAGTTGCGATCTGTCCGCCTAATGTATGTAGATTATTAGGTTTAAATGTTTTTATTTTAGGCGCAGATTGGCCTGGTTTTTTAGGAACATGATGGTGGAGCTTATAGCATGCAGCTATTGCCCTGAATCCGCATCCAACACTGGTTCTTATACTCCTATCCTCGTTATTTATACCTAACTGCACTTTATTAACATCTTTATGTTTAAAGTACACAGACGACGGGTCAATTGGACCATTTCCCTCCGGATTATGGCATATCTGAACATCTACAACGAAATCGTCCAACATGGCTTGGTCACCAGACTGAAAGAGTTCTAGAAAACGATCAGACAGATACTGCGCGAGATTTGGTCGAGATATCTCTTCATGAGGAATACGGATTTCGAGGAATTGCCTCCTTCCTTATCCCGTTAAAAAGGAAACCTCCCTGAGGGTATACTCTCGATATGTCACTACGCTTCTTACCTGTTCTATCACACTGTGTATGACAGCTACTAACACATCGTTAATGTCTCGAGTGCCATTAAAGACCCGTCTGGTGTCGATACGTACTCTGTAGCGGTGGTGATCGATAATCCCTGAATTACGCGTAGATCCTTCACGCCGTAACTTTCACAACTCTGTAGAGAAAGTGCAGTGGTTCATTCAACCTCCTCCTCCTCATCGTCATGAAACACCTCTATGCGTGAAGGTCCCGCCAGCCCCGTCATCTACAATCCGTCCAGGGTGCCCTTTCTGTTTAGTTTTTTCTGAAAAAGAAATAAGGGTAAAATGTGTGTAACATACTAATATGTAACAATATTTTTTCAGTAATATTTTCATAATATATAGAATAATTTAGATTGTAACTTACGAGCGATTCGAAGTTGGATATCGTTCAGAAAGGGTGAGGCCATCTCACGTGTATTGGAGACTCAGAGCATTCGACAGTATTTAGGCTTGCTTTTCGATTACGGTAGCACTCCAGATGAGTTCTTTGAAAGAGCGAATACATAGAAAGTCGTAGCTAAGTGTAACTGTATAGGTTTGTAAATATACGGATTCCAGAATTTGAAAATATTATTGCTACCGTTTCCTTGTTTTTTCGACCAGCGGTGAGAGGATTAAGAATGACTGAGGATTTCGCTTGTCTGTACGATCTGAAGGATTACCAGTTACTGCCACCACGACCTGCTTGAACCGTTACGGTTTGCCGGATCAGCGATACGTCGAACGTCTCGCCTTCATGCTTGGAGATTAAAAACCTTCTCTTTATTAGGACTGTTGGGCTTCCTGCGTGTAATCTATAGAGGAAAGAAAACATGTATGTAAATATAAAAACAAAATGTAGATTGTTATAGAACAGCTATAGAGATATATAGGGAAATCATGTATTGAAATACACATACCAATCCTTGATTTCCTTCGTTACTGGTTCGGGGTTTGTAGAAATACATCCTCCACCAAGCTGTGCGGCACCTGCTTCTTCAGCGACACTGGTTGATGCTTCGGATTTGGCTCGTTCAGCATTATTACGTTGAAGCTTACGACGTTCGAGCTTGGATATCAACCTTCTCTTAACAGGACTATTTGCATTCCGATCACCTCTGACTTTGTTGACACATTGAGCATTATCACACTGTAATGAAACAGTATTATAAGTATATATATATATATATATATATATATATATATATATAATATATATATATATATATATTTATATATTATAATATATAATATATATAATTATTATATATATATAATAATATATACGAATATCTATTGTAATAACGTCTATGAATATAATAACGCTTAAGAAACTTACTCTAGGTCGAATCCTATTTTCAGTAGCTTGAGGATTAAGAAATAAGTCCATCTTTCTCTCAGCTTCAAGTGCAGCTCGTACATATTCCTCATCATTATCCGTAGATATATCAAGATCAATTTCATTAGTGTTCGCTGGCACAGGAAGGGGTATTTCGTTCTCGGTCGGTTCGACCACCTTACGCCTGTAAAATAAATATATATATATATATATAATATTATAATATAATATTATATATTATAGATTATATATATAAGATTATATATAATCATATATATATTATAATATAATTATATATGATAATAATAATTATTAATAATAATAATAATAATAATAAATAATAATAATAATAATAATATATTTAACCACCTCCACTACTTCTTTCAGCTGGCGATATTCTGTCTTCGTTCATCATCAGCCTCGACTGCCTTTTCATAGGTTCGCACAGCTTCTACTAATTCCACCTCATCGACTACTTCCACGAGTACGGACTCTGCCACAGTTTCTCCATCTCCACTGAAAGTACGTTTTAATCCTCGTTTTTGATTAGTTCCAGACATATTTCCGTTTTCTTCTTCAACAATTCTTTCCGCAGAGTGTAAAAACACTGACAACAGAAATGAATATATATATATATATATATATATATATATAGTAGATATATATATATTATAATATTAAATAATAGTATATTATAATTATATATAATTATATAATATACGCTTAATTAAATAAATATTATATATTATATAAACAATATTATTACATTAGAGCATATGTAATTCACAGCCAATACGCGGCAGTCCTTGAAACACTCTGACTAAATATACCTTGACGTCAAGGTTTTTATATGCAAGAATTTAGCCCTTAGGGTATATATTTTAAGCCTAATGTGCGTAAAGGTTAACTAGTACTCTCTTAAGTTTACATAGTATTATTTCAAATGGGACAATTCTTAAATCTATATAATATATAATATATACTATATATATATATTTTATTAATATACATAGATATTATATAAATAATAATATATATATATATTACTATATATATATATTCCGGAAAAATAGTATTAAACAAATAATTAGTTTTTTTTTAAATAAATGAATACCGATGAGTAATCCATACACTGAACGCAATATATAAAAAATATTCTTTTATTGAGCTTTAAATTACATATTTTAGAATTTCTGAACAATAATAAACATCGTGAGTTTTTGCGTTTTAGCTGAGAATACCTTAACAGATCTTTCAAGAGGCGCGATTTTTAAGTAATCCTGTAAAAAGTTTATAACGGCATATGAGCCACATAGCTGGACGAGTATGATGTATCGGAAACGTTAAGGTTTTCATATAAGCTTGAATTATTGTTTCTTAGGAATTGTTTTATATAAGGGGCTGAATATATATTCGATTGATGCAGGGAATCAACTAGAATCATACAGTTTTCATCAAGTTTGTATAGTACAGCCCAATGACCCTGAGTAGTTTCCCACCTAGGTGAAGTGTTAAATATCAACCCTTCGTTTACTCTTATTTTTATATCTTCTAATTCATTACTTGCATACGTATGCTTGAAACCCCTTACTGATGTCAGTAATACGCCAAGTTCGGTCTCGTTCATGTTTAACCGGTTAGAAGCACGTTTCTAACTCTGTCTAGTTCAACGAGACTTTGGTATTCCATATAGACCAAGACTGAAACAGGAACCTGTAAGCTCGATGCAAAATTTAAATTCAGTCCTAAGGATCCACTCGTTACAGCGCTTAAATGAGTAGAGGCAGACGAAGAAAGATCGGCCGTTAGTTCATAAGCATATAAATTAGAATTGTCAACGTAATCTTGTAGTGTAATTCCCGTTCCTGAATCACTACACTGCACAGTTTGAGCTATCAGATCGTAGAAAGGTCGAGAGCACAACGACTCATAGGGAATGGTGCTATAAGACGTTTCGTAATCCCTACCGTGTGAATGCCCATCGATTTGAAGACTGATCCGTTTTAAATTGAAATGTTGGAATTTAAAGGTTGGCTTTTTATACTTGCCTGTTACAGCTGTATGCTCAAGCATACCTACTACAACTTTCAGCGGTAGAGTAGCGTTAACAATGTTGGGGATATTAATATTTGATAAACCAGGTGTAAAGTTAAAAATCTTTGTCTCCACTCGTATCAATGGGTACTTTGCGGTTGAGGAAAGAAGTGATTTTTCAATCAAGATGTCTGTTAGCTGTGAGTTTCACTTTGCGTACATAAATATAGGTCTCAACAATCTTAAAAATTGGACTTGGTGCGAAGTACTCGTAGCACCCGCTTTTATGCTTACTTTCAATGCCAACTGTGTGCGACCTAGCATTTTCAACTATAAGTTCCCACACCTGGGAGATAGAAGTCGCTCCTGATTAAGTAGATCCACCCATTAGTCGACGTAAAATCTAGGGTGTTACTTGAGATTTCGCTGCCCTCTCAATATGCTTATCACATCTTTAAAGCTGTTAAAACACAGCCATTGCAGGTGATTGTTTCGCACTTCATAAATTTAAAAGCTTGTTGATGCTAGCATTGAGGGGTATAGCATGTAGGCTAATTAACAGGTGTTTATTAAGAATATTTCCAATGGCTGAAAAGCGGTTATACCAAGAAGTTACTCTCAGGGAAACGACATGATCATCGGATGTAGGTAGGTCGCTTCCGTCTTCTGATAAAAGTTTCACTTTCAAGTATAAATGGATGTCACAGGGATCGATGTAAAAGTCTCCCGATCCAGTTACTATAAACTCTAAAGGGGCATCGCTATTGGTAATCGAGTGAGTGGGATTGATAGATACGTAATTGCTATTAAGCAGACTAACTTGGGTAGGCGGAACATTAAAAAGATTTAATTCTGATTTACAACAGCCATCAGACGCACTGGTTAAGAAATGCATCCTGTCGGTTCAAAAGCTGGTTAAGAAATGCATCCTGTCGGTTCAAAAGTTTTCCTAAGAATGAATAGAATATAATATCACACCTCTTATATACTTTACCTAGATAAGGTTATATATATTCTGATGAGCCCTCAGTTCCATTGTAACCTTTAGGCTAGTAAGAAGTGTTATCGAACCTTCGTGCAAAGAACCTTGCTATTTTACTGTGTTCATCATGCCCCGATTTAACCGTTTCACCTCTATACACGACATTGTACAGTGGGAGGAAATTCTTCCAACCTATGGAGTTTCAATTGTTTATAAAAGAAGACCCGAAGGTAGTGAATTTTACACGTGTACTAGCTCGCGTACAAACTATAGTAACCAAAGGGTATTTATGAATACAGAAGAACTACTTAATGTATGTTTACAGGCCGAAACATTCATTTCACAGTGCGGTAATCCAACGGCCAGTTTAATCGGCACAAAGGCAGTTATCAGCCAGAGTGTAACGAGGAAACCTAAACAACTCACTATCGAGTTTAAAGAAACATAACATAACCAGAATGGAAGTACGAGTATGGAGAGCGTATAACTCGTGTACATTTAAACGCACCCGTTACGGTTTCTTTATTACAGGAATACAACAGTTGAAGTATATGACCGAGATTCGCAAGAGGGTGTTATTACAGAGTGTAAGGTCAGAAATGTTGAGTAATCACGTAAATACGGTACATTATATGCTGTATGAGGAATACTACACATTTAAGAAATGCTTTGCGGGCTAAACTCTGAAGATATTATAATACTTCTTGAATCCAAGACATTGTATAAATTTATTTCAATTTAAAAAACATGGTGTGATTCTATTTTACACTGATGTCCAGAAAATAAAATACTATGATTTCCTAGAACGTGATCTTTTCACATATAATATTAGAGATGGCGTGCATTGTACTAGAGGAATACCTATGGAAACCGATCTAAACGAATGCATATTTAAAGCTTCGAAAGAGTTTTGGAAATAAAGACTAGAACGAATCTTTAGTGTTAACGTATAAATAATTAAAAAAGAAAGCTAGTTAATACTACACCTTACTGAATAATAGCTGCCAAGCATGCTGAGGACGTGTGAAATTCATGTTCCGTACACCTGCAACATGTCTTATAGCCGGTCCAACTGGATGTGGAAAAACATTTGCAATACTAAGATTATTAAGTGAATTAGAGATATTTGAAGAGCCACCTGTGAAAATAATATGGTGTTATAACGTATTTCAAGCAAAGTTTAACGAATATAAAAACCTTATTCATTTTCATGAAGGCATCTATGACGTAAAATCGTTAGAGGATATAAAAGGACATAAGGTTATAATATTGGACGATCTCATGCATAAGGTGAATATTGAGATAGCAGAAACATTTACTGTTTATTCTCACCATCTAAATATCTCAGTGTTCTTTATTACCCAGAACATTTTTCACCAAAGTAAACATATGCGTAGTATCTCCCTGAATACCCAGTACTTGATTCTTTTCGGTCAGAGAAGGGACATGAGTCAGATCAACGTGCTACCAGTCAATGTCCCCTTCAGAGAAAGATTCTTAAAATATATAAAGAGGTTACTTCGAAGCCCCACGGTTATTTGATGTGCGAACTTCACCCAAAAAACACATACAGAGTGTTACTCCCGCACCAACATTCTACCCGCCGAAAAATCGAAACTGTTATATTCCTGAATTAAGTTATAGAAGAAATTTTTACCGTGATTGAAAAATTATAAGAACTTAGAAAGAAAAAGAGAATACTAAAAAACAACTGCATTGTAAACTGCGTCTCGAGATCTGGGTCTTAAATATGGTAAAACAGTCATACCATTGAAAACTAGCAGAAAGAGAAATTACTTCTCACAGCAACATCATTCGTAAACTGTCGAAGTAAGCGAATAGATTTAAGAAAAAAAGAAAACTGTTACAACAGAGAGTCGGAGTTTCCTTTCATTACTCTCTCCGTAGTTGGGCCTTGTTGTCTAAACTGCTACACGGAAACACACGTAAAATGAGAAGCTTAGTAATCCTTCTAACCAAGTATACAAAGCTACAGGATAATTCTTTGGTTATTCCTCAACCTCTTCCCGAAACACTTCTTGATCCGCTAGTTGAACAGATACGTATTTTTGAAAAGGAATTAGCAGATATATTAACTTCAAAACTTAATGTAGACACGGAAAGGTTAAATATTCAGGAATATTACAAAAATTATAGAAGTCAAGGAACAAGTATACAGGAGATGCACCCTGTTCAAATTGAAGTTTCACAACGCCGACTATGAAGAAAGGATTTAAAACGTTTTAGAAAAACACGCTTACCACCGTACATTGAGAATAAAGGAGAACGCATTATTATATACCCTTAAAGCACCAGCTAAATTGGAAGAATTGGCAGAATTGTAGTTAATGAGCACCATTGCATGCTCAGATATAGTAGACCTGTCTCGACTTAGCTCGGATTGAAACAAAGAAGCCTCTTACCAGGATGATATCATAAACCAGTTACAGTTATTATTTCCCTCGGAGCTTTAACTTCATAATAAGCAGGAGCTACAGGAATTGGATAATTCAGCCATCGGTATTCCGTTCCTGTAGTTCCTAATGAACTGACCTTACAAGGAATATTACATCTAAGAGCAAAACAATAAGTATCCACAAGTTAAAAAAAGCGAAATGAACTAGACCGAAACTGGTAAAGAATGTAATTAACATTAGCATTTTGATACAAAGATACAGTGAATCCCTCTCACTCATAAAATGCAGAAACAGAATCGTGCAAGGATATACAGGAATGCACAGGATCATTCTTGATATACAAGAGCGACGTTAACTCAATTAGGCCTAAAAGTGTAACTCCTCCTCTTATGTTCACCATCATAAACTCTTAAGCCTACATAGAGATTGGTGATGGAACGTAAGACCAGTAAAGGGCGGAGCATATCAAGCCCGCCCACCTTTATTCATGCATATAATCCCACGCGCACTCTAAATCACCATATTATTTGTATTCCTGTCCTCTATGTTAGTAGTTGTTACAACCGAAATGACGTGTCTAGTAAGAAATATCACGGTCAGTGAGCTAACGTCTTGGTCTGTGGGCATCAGCACTGCGCGATATCTTGCGTTTAGCGAAGCCACAGCGTGACCTTACTATCCACTCTGCTTAAGCTCCTTACCTGCTATCTAATAAGCCGTATTCATTCGGTTGAAAGTTCAGTATCATCATGAACTGTTTCGACTGAGTAGCAAAACTACCATAACACCTCAGGTCCTTCAAATGAAGGCATATCTTATCACACCCTTAGCCCCTGATGATCACTACTCGTTTAAGCAAAGCTTTTCCTTTGACGAAAGCCTCGATGCAGATTTCAGCGCTTCTTCGACGTAGATGCGCATCTAGTTTTCTTTCAGCTTCGGCCGCATTCGCTAACAATAAGTGGTAAGAAAAGACATCGAGTTATTCTAATGATGAAGGAAGCCATCGAAAATAGATTCGAAGATTGGGAAGTGCCTTTGAGACCTCATTACACACAAGCGTATCGAATTTGTTACGTATCATAGTGGATAGTTTCATGTTTAACTCTAACAACTGCTAAGATGCAATGAGGTTGTCATCTTAGTCGTTCACTCATTTATGGAACAGTGGAAATGCGCATGTGAAACGAACTGTAAAAATCAACTACTGAAGATTTCATGCTGGCAGAAATTGTACTCCTTCATTAAGGGGGAGGGAAAGGTAGGCTTAGATTCCTACATCGAGATGACGCAACCAATTCTAGATGCATTAAAGTAAAAATGATGACTGTAAATAATACTGGATGTTTGTCAGTATGCCTTTTCATAGTAAAATAAATGTTTTTATATTTTACATTTCCTTATCCTTTTTATTTGGTCCGTGTGCCTTATATTATATATTATATATTATATAACTAATTATATAATATACTAGCACCATTTTTATACACACACACATACGCTAATATATATATATATATATATATATAATATATAATTATTTATTTATTTTATTATTTAATTTTATTATTATTTCCAATTTTTATTAATGTTAATATTACTTTATTTTATTTACTTTATTCATTCTATTTTATTGCTATTATTCACTACTTCTACTCCCTCATCATAATCTTATTTTACCTTTATTTATTTATTATCTTAGCTGCTATTATTACTTGATTTCTCTACAACTTTTATTCATTATTTTAATTGACTCTCCTATATATACGTATATGTACTATCAAGCCCGTTTACATATGGATCAGTAGCCTCGCCATGGCGAAGGAAGATAGTATGTAAACATACTTCAACCTGACGGAACCATATATTTGGGGTTCACTAGTATTCGACCTGCCACTTGCACACTTAAGATATCTATGGTTGAGAAAAAGAGCTTAAAAAAATATACTAGAGGGGAAGACCGGCATTTACTCTACATAAGCCTGCTAAGAAAAAAATTTACCCCTAACCAGAAAACCATAGCCTCCCAGGTCGATAGTGTGTGGCAATTAGATTTAACTGAGATAGATTAAATATAGTTCTCCATAATAACGGTTTTCACATACATACTTTTTTATATTGAGACGATACTGCTAGATTACTATGCTGAAAACCCTTAAAGATAAAGATCAGCTACAGTAGTCCAATGCTCGTACTTTAAATTATAAAGACGAACGTGAGAACACCTAAATCACTTCGTGGACAGAATCAGCGAATGGAGCTTCAGGCAGCGGAGTTTCAGAGATGCTCTGGAGTATATGGTATTAAGCTATACAATACATTTCCCGTAAACAAAGCGTCCATAGTGAAGAGTCCAGCGAAACTGTTTAAAGAACGCATGCACAGGTATTTACTAAGAATGAACACTTTTATTTATTGAAATCACTGGATGACCTGGCTCTATGCGCTTAAAGTCTGACCATTAGAAACTATAACAAAGTCAACTCTTTAGAAATGTCAAAAACCAGAGGCCGTAGAACCCATCTACAGGAAAGAAAAGAAAACAAAATAAAAGATAATTCAAGAATAAAGGTAAACGATTATAAGAAGTATCTCGCACAGCAGAAAGATTCAAAATATGAGCCGGTTGACTACGGAAGTTTTAAAGTTCACAAATATCCGGTCGCATCACGTGATAGGTAAAGTCCTATATTATCTGGTAGGATCATTAGATGGCTGAAAATAAAAAGAGAGGGTTCAAGATGCCGTGAAAATCAAGGCGGAGGATGTCAAAACAGTAAACTCATGAATATTAAAATTGAAAATAATATTATGACAACAAGGTAAGGAAAAAAATAAAACAGATGTACTGAGTGAAATGGAGGAATCCTGCTAAGTTTAATACTTATATAAAGGCAAGAATTAAGAATCATTAATCAGTTGATATTATAATCATGGAGAGGGTTAGATCACTTTTATTTAACTCTGCCGTCTTCAGCATCAATGGATTTACATCCTGATAATAATCTCGCTGATTTTACAACAGAGCTAGTTAACCATGTTTATCTTGAGCGAGCAGAGTATCAGGCCGGCTATGTAAATGATAGTAAATAGACATAGAAAATTTAACAACAATCTATTCTGGCAGGACCGGTACAGGGAGTGTAGATGGTGTTTGAAACTATATTACAAAGGGAATGTACTCGTTTCTGAAGGACTACAATCTGCCAAATAAGGTGAATCGACTACATTGCTACAACCAAGAATACTTTATTGAAGATATTTGCTCTGCGAAAAGCATATTTTAATTCGGTGCCTGCTATTTTTAGTCATTAAACGTTCTCTTTGATATGAGTATTTTGTGTAAGGACTTGGTATACAAAAACTGAAATGCCACCAATGAAATGAAGTAATAATACTAAGATCAAAAGCAAGTGAAACCTCACGATGAGCGTGTACGTATGTCCGAGCGCGTCACCTTGGCAGAGAAAACATATTCAAAAAGGTTGGCGAACTGGATTACTTCATATTATCCCCTTACTATGTTGAAGAGAGTATACTTCTGGGGAATAGCCTTTAATGCGATGAACAAAAAGATACGCTTGATAACGAAATTGCATCTATTCAGATACCCCTCCGAGACCTCACCGCCGGGATGGCTGAATCTTACACCGATCTTGTTCCATCAGTATGTCCGTAACGCTACAGCCCCTTTGTTACGGTAAGCCACCCTTTACTGATTAATTAGTCACCTTCTCGAATGTCATTTACCTTCCGCCTTAAGTAAATCACCAAATTTGCTCTATAAGGTTATATATTAAAGATGTGGAGGGTAAACCCTTCCGTTTTACATTCGCGGCCAGTCTAAATGTAAAATGCAGTTAGGAAGAAAAAGTATACAACTTTATCGTGAAGACACTAGTCAAGCTTAGAGGAGGTACACTATTTAAATCAATGCAATAGTTGGTTTTCCGCTCATTCCAATAATCTATCTCCTACACTGCAAAGTTTAGTTAAAAAAATCCTCTAGTTGTGAAAATGAGGTTGAGAATACTGTTAGCTCAAGATTACAGCGCCGTAGGGGCGTGTCAGGATTTTTGCACGTTGTCTCTAAGACGGCCAGTTCCGTTTTGAAGCGTTAGCGGAAGCTATTTAGGGAAAAAAGCCTGTTAAAGGCAGTGTATAGAACTTTGCGCCATGATATCCGCAACCGGCGAGGAGGCCAGAAGTTAGCATTGAAAACGAACGATTAGCATACGCACTCAGACGAAATGCTTGAACATGACGTTAAACGCAAAATCAGGAAAAAGATGGTTGGGCAAGGATTAAAGCGCAGAAAAAGAAGTGTTAAGACCAAAAAAGTTAAAAAACATTCACGCCCAATAACAAAGAAAACGAAGAAGCGGAAACGGAAGAACGCTTCGGGTTATGGCACGAAAAGCATGACGAATAAGAAGCGTAAGATACGTAAAAAGCGCAAAAGAAAAACACAGAAACGTAAAATTCAAAGGGATATTTTCATGAAATTCTAAAAATGATGTAATTTTACTCAATAAAAGAATATTTTTTATAATAGCGTTTCAGTGTATGATTCCTCATTGTATTCCATTTATTTTAAAAGAAAATTTATTAGCGTATGACATATTTGTTTAAGATTTAAGATAATATTTATATATATTAATAAATAGATAACATATATGAATATCCTATATATATAATATAATATATTATAATATAAATATATATAATATATAATAATATATATATATATATATATATATATAGTATATATATAGCTATATATATTTTGTATGATTCATATTCTTATTTTTTATATGGGATGTTAGTACAACTTTTTTTAGAGAATTTACTGTTATTATATTTATTATTACTTATTATTATTTATTATTTATATTAGTATCTCTCGCAGCACACATCACGCTATATATATATATATATAAGTATGTAATTGAATATTTTATTTATTTTTTTATTCTTTTATTTAAACACGAGTAACTTTTATTTTATTTATTTATTATTTCATTATCTATTTTATTTATTTTTATTATTTTTTATTATTAATTTATTTTAAATTAATATTAATTCATTATTTATTTTTTATTTATAATTTAATACCATATATTTTCTATATACATATATAATTATAATATATATATATATATAAGTAAATATGAAATATATAGTATATTTTGAATAGTACAATAGAAGTAAATACTTAATACTTAATTATTTTTATTATTGTTAGTTTGTGTTATTTATTATTGCTTGCTATTTATTATTTATTATCTATTATTTATTATTTATTTTATTTATTATTATTATTTATTTTTATTTATTTTTGTTATTTAATATAATTTATATAACTATAACTATAATTATATATATATATTAATTTTTTACTAATTTATATTTTTTTTAATTAATTCAATGATTTTTTTTATATTTTATTTATTTTATTTTATTTATTTTTATTTTTCATTATTATTCTTTTATTGTTATTATTTATGTATTTTATTTTATTATTATTTATTTTTATTTATTTAGTATTATTATTATATATATAATATAGTATATATAATATAATACTATATATATATATAAATATATATATATAATATATATATATATAGATATATATATAATATATATAATATAATATATATATATTATTTAAATTTAAACACTTAAACCGATAATTTATTTATTGTACATTCGCAAATGCCCATCCAAAAACATTAATAAATTATTAATTCGAAACTGTTAAATAAGACCCCACCTTTAATAATACTACTATATTATAGATATATAATATATATATATATATAAATATTATATAATATATATATATATATACTATATATAATATATATATATAATATAAATAAAATAATATATGTATAAATTTAAACAACTTAAAGCGATATTATTTTTATTGTTACATTCGCGAAATGCATCCAAAAACTTATTAATAAAATTATTAACTTCGGAAACTTGTTAAAAATAAGACCCCCACTTTAATATATATATATTATATATATATATTATATATATATATATATATATAAATATAATAATACATATATATATAATATATATATATTATAAATTTAAACAACTAAAGCGATTAACTTATTGTATGATACATTCGCAATGCATCCTAAAAACTTATTAATAAAATTATATTAATAGGAACTTGTTAAAAATAAGACCCCCACTTTATATATCATATATAGATATATAATAAGATATATATATAACATATATATAATTAATATATATTATATATATAACTATATATATAAATATAATATATATATATATATATATTTATAAATTTAAACACTTAAAGCGATAATTTATTTAATTCGGAACTTGTTAAAAATAAGACCCCCACTTTAATATATATATATATATAATTATATAAATATATAGATATATATATATAATAAAAAGTATTAGGATATATATATATATAATATATAATATATAATAATACTTATATATATATAGTATTATAAAAGGCCTAGGATAATGTTTAGTACATTCGCAAAATGCATCCTAAAACTATTAATAAAATTGATTTAATGTGGAACGTGTAAAAATAAGACCCCCACTTAATGTATCGTATATATAATAATATATAATAATTATATATAATAATATATATATATTATATATATTATACTTAATAATATATATATAATATAATATATATATATATATATATAATATATAGTATATAATATAATATATAATTATAAAATAAACACTTAAGCCGATAAGTTTATTATTGTACATTCGGAAAGGCATCCAAAAAATTTTATTAATAAATTAGATTTTAATTCGACTTGTTTAAAAATGAGACCCCCCACTGTTGAATAATAGTAGTAGGTATAGATTAGTAAATACTATAATATATAAATAATATATAATATATATATACATATATTATATATATATATATGATAATAATATATATATATATATATATTTATAGTTATAAATTAAACACTATAAGCGATAATTTATTACTTGTACATCGCAATATGCCATCCAAAAAACTATTAATAACAATTTATTTAATCGAACTTGTTAAAATAAGACCCACAACCTTAATAATATATATATATATAATATATATATATATATATACTATAATTATAAGATAGAATATATATATATATAATATATATGTATAAATAAAACACTTAAAGCATAATTTATTATCTTTAATAAACTGCCCAAAGCATCCCCCAAAAAACTTAATTAAAAAATTTATTAACGGAACTTGTTAAAAATAAGACCCCCACTTTAATATATATATATATATATAATATATAATACTAATAATATAAAATATATATACATAATATATATATATATATCATAACTATATATACATTTAGAAATTTAAACCTTAAAGCGATAATTTATTTATTGTACATTCGCAAATGCATCCTAAAACTCTATTAATTAAAATTTTAGATTAATTCGTACTTGCTAAAATAAGACCAACACCTCTAAATATATATATATATATATATATATATATATATAATATATAATACTATATTAATTAATATATATATATAAATATATATATAATAATATATATCAGTGAAGCCTTACCTAATATTCACTACTCATCTTGTAATACAGCCTAACTTTGTCACGGTGAAGACCAAACCACTTTGATGATGAAGGCAAACAGAGCCCTCTTTTATACCTACATGGGGAAGAAACGGGGCGGCTTCAGCCCCAGTAGACATCCTCATTTTGGGCGGTCTTGACGGCTTTACATCGAATAACCCCATCCAGGGTAACAGATAAAAGTATGTTGATAAACTAGAAAATATCAGCAATTATATCTTCGGATTTATCGAAATAATAATTCATTGGTACCTTTTTGAAAAATGAAAGACAAATAAACACAGCAACGTTTTCGGAGTAATCCCGAAGTTAGATTCATCGTGCCCTTAAAAAGATCAAACTACCCAAATATTTTAATAAAATTAACGCCGCAATAAAACAAGTAAATACTAAACATGTTTTAACGATGTAACCAAAAAGGTTTAAAAGCAATGCAGAAAATTTATGCGTAGCTCTTCGATAGATAGGCGAACCTGATTACTTGACCCTAAGCTCTCCTAAATAAACTTCTGCCGAAATAATTTTGCAAAAATTACTTCGAAAGAAGAATAAGGAATATTTGTAATTAACGAAAATAAATAAGCATATCAGATATTACCGTATCCAAAAGGTCAGGCAGGCACGCTTAACCATGTGAAGTTAATTACGTAAGGTTTCCTAAATTAAATATTATTCAGGTTGAAAAGAGTAGGATTTTTTTAGATGTATCTGGAGAGGTCATCAAAGAATAATTTACTTGAAATTTCAATTTTTAATTACATTTTTTACCTAAATAAATAACAATCCGTGAGATGACCTGTAATCGAAAAAGTCAGCAGGGCTACCTAACCATGTAAGTTAAATTAACTTAACGGTTCCTAAATAAAATATTATTCTAGGCTGAAAGCATAGGATTTTAAGATGTATCTGAGACTTATACGGTTAAGTCATAATTAAATTCAATATCTCAATCTTCTTTTACTTATCGAATCCCTAAGTCCAACCTTTTAATAGAAGCAAGTACTCTCATACGTCAGTTCTATTTTGGATGGGCGGAGGAAGTGAAGAACCAGGACTTGCGCAAAAAAAGATGCGCGTCCGCAAACGAAACTCCTCTCTCTCTCCTCCTCTCTCTCTCCTCTCTGTCTCTCTCTCTCTTCTCTCTCTTCTCTCTCTACTCTCTCTCTCTCTCTCCCCTCTCTCTCTCTCTCTCTCCTCCCTCTCTCCTCTCTCTCTCTCCTCTCTCTCCTCTCGCTCTCTCTCTCTCCTCTCTCTCTCCTCTCTCTCGACTCTCTTCTTCTCTCTCCTCTCTCTCCTCTCTCTATCTCTCTCTTCTCTCTCTCTCTCTCTCTCTCTCTCTCTCTATACAATAATATAATAATATATATATAATATATACTAATATATTAAATATATATAATAGATTATATATATATATATATATATAGATCGGTGAAGGGATTCTCTCTATCCTATAAATATATAATAATATATATATATATATATATATATATATAATAATAATATACTATAATATATATATAATATATATATATATTAATACTATATATATATATATAATAGAATATATATATATATATATAATATATATAATAATATAGGACAGTTTGATGGGCTTCCGAATCACCGTAATAAAGTACCTAGGGATTTCTATAGTGTCAGAGTATTAGAGAGTGCAGTAGTGCCAGGTGAGTCCAATGAGTGCCAATGAGGCCAATGAGTGCCAATGTGGTGCCAATGAGTCCAAGTGAGGCCACATAGTCCAAGTATGCCCATGGCAATGAAGTGCCACTTTTCAACACTTTTCTAGCCTTCCCTGAGACACTGAATAGCCCAATATCGGGTTACCCCTAGGTTATAAGTATGAAGGATTCGGATTGCGGGATATTACAATTGCTAATGCGCGGATGTGAACCAACGGTTCACTGTGGGCGACGGCGGGAAAAACCTGAAAATGCGCCTTCGGGCGTCCGCGGCGGCGCGGACAAAACGCGGCGGACCCAGAAAACGCAGCGGCGGGCGGGTGGATTGCGGATCGCACCGCGGCCCCAGGATGTGAACCAAAGCTGTCACGCTGGGCGGAGACGCGACCGGCTTAAACAAGTTAAGACATAAAAAAGGCTATGCCCGAAAGACACATCAACAAATTACCGTGGCAAAAAGGAACCACGATCGAGAAAAAATTAGGCGGGTAAAATAGGGGGGCAAACGTAACAACGGTTGCTAACGCAACCGTTTGCGCAAACCCTTCTTCGAAGGGTTGCTAAAAATTAGGGTTGCCAAAAAATTAGGGTGCCAAAAAATTAGGCGGGCGTTTTTGGGTAGGGTTTTGTGGGTGCGGCTTTGAATTGTAGGGTTTTTCGTTGGTGTGGGTTTCTTGGGGTTTGGGTTGGTGGGTTTTTCGATGGTGGGTTTCGAGGTGGTTTGGGGTGGTTTTTCGGGTCCAAAGTCCCTCCCCTACTACTTGCGACCGGCAGAAGCTTGGGAGTGTGCCGCCTTTCAAATATCAAATATGTGAACAATAACGTTTTAAAAAATGACCATCTTGCACAGTTTAAGATTCAAGTCATTTCGGCAAAAAACTTCAGGAAGTGATCTCCAAAAGCGTCTAACAATGGGTTTCCTCAAAATAATAAAATCTATTTATTTTCCCACCAATACCTAAAACCAAATCGTAACCTGACCCTTTCGTAATGAACATAATCAAGCAACTGGAGAGATCAAAGATATTGGGTGAAAAAGATTAGTTTAAAACGAAGGCAGGTTGCGAGCCGGCAAATTTTTTTCCGCTCCGACGCCTGCTCCATCATTTAAAATTCCCCGGCTCCGACTCCCAGTTATAATTCCTTCTCCATTACACTTATGACAAAATTATTTAATTGTACAACGAACTTTATGTTGAGGAAAGAATGTTTGTTAACTGAAAATAAAATTAAACTAGAATTAACGACAAAAAATATTTATAGAAAATAGATTTTTCAAAATACAGGAAAAGTAAAATTCACTTTATTCCAAAATTCAAATAATTCCTCTGTTAACGATGAACGCCGTTCATTACTAATATAATTTTTTTTTTCTTAAACGGAACAATAAATTTCTAGTTTCATCCAAAGTTTAAATTAATTTCTCTTTGAACTGTGAGCTGCCAGAACATATGTAATAGAGTTTTCTTCAAAACCGATTTTTTCTTTAAAAAAAAAAAAATTAATTCCTTAAATACGTAAATAATTTCTTTCTGAACTGCCTGAGCATAGTTAACCTATTTTTTATTAAAACAATTTCTTAATAATAAAACTCGTTCAATAAAATCCCTCCTTCTTAACGATGTACTAACCCGATTTTATTCTTTTAAGCAGAACAAAGCTCTCAATATTCGCCATGACTAGGAGGCCTCAAAAGCTGTAATTGTGTAAGCCGCCTCTTGAAAAATTTTAGAAAGCTAGGGATTGCCTCTTTAACTCTTAACTTTGATTTCCGGTCCGAATTTATTATTATTGCATTGAATAGTGCCTATGCGCACACTTCTACTTTGTATGCTCCAATGTCTCATGACTTTTATAAAAGTTTTACTTCTTCATTGACAAGATATCAGAAGAGAGTTCCTCAAACTGCTGAGCTATCTGACTCCTACCCAGATTTCTCGATAGTATGTGTTATTCATTTAAGTCCTAGTTCACAAGAGCATTTAGCTTTTAAATATCAGATCTTAGCTTCTGAGATATCTGAACTGTGGATCACAAAGATGCCGACAAAAAATATTTGTGTTCACTAACATTCTATCCCTGCTTGTTCATCCGAATTTTTTTCCATTTGCTTCAAAATCCCTTCAAGATAATAAAAGTTTTCCTGCTGTCAAGTCTTCTGATTAAGGTATTTTTTGTCTGTAAATTTGTTGTAATATATTCTTTTGGCGGTTTCGATTTGTCCCATTGTCAATCGGAGATGAGAAACTTCAGCCATACCAGCACAACAACTAATACACGTTTCAGTTGAGAAACTTTCGAGCGTAAGACATATGTATGTTCCCCATCTTGTCTTTATCTTTATTCTAAGATGAACTTTCCAGCCCTTGAGGCTATTTAAAACCTCCCATTAATTTTGAGGTACGTGCTGCTTTTGCTA
>JABUQX010057035.1:0-12500 GCA_015478945.1 Trachelipus rathkii | reverse complement strand
TGCGACTCCGTCGCTCTACCGTTGAGCCACGGTTATATAATATAATATATAATATATATATATAATATATATATATATATATAGATAATAGTTTATATATAATATATATATATATATATATAATTAAAATACATAATATATCATATAAATATATATATATAATATATATATAAATATATATATATATATATATATATATATATATATATATATTATATATATATATTAATATATATATATATAAATATATATTTAGATATAATTATATATATATATATATAAAATATATATTATAGTATAAATATATATATATATATATATATATATATAATATATTAATAATAGATATACGAGTTAAGGTAGTAAAGTTTGCGCTTTCATTTTAAAGCATTTATTACGAATAGAAACTATTAAAACATTGACATACAAAATGTTAGCATCAAATATATTACCAATTATTAAAAACATACATTTATTTAAAACAGTATATGAAATAAATACAAAAGACTCCACATAAATTAGAATATAAGGTTGAATGGTAAGACATAGTTTTTACAAAGCTTACATTATTATTTAAAAATAAGATGATATAATGATTATTCAATATAAATTTTGAAGTTCAAAGAATCAATTTATTTGAACATATCTTTTTTGCCCCCCTAAAAACAGAAATCCCAGATGTCCAGTTGAGTGATGTGACGAGGCGAGTATTGAATACGAAGCATGTATCCTTCTCCAGCTTTACAGTGTTCACTCATTTAATAGCCGGAACAACTCCTAAAAGCGAGCGTTCATTTTTAAACAGCCGATTTTATTTCTCTTTCATCATCTTAATAAGTTCAAAAGTCGTGCTACTCGGTTCAATCTCAATAGTTGGGATGGTTCAAGATAGACACTACAGTGATGGGAATATTGTAGACCAATCCCAAAGAGAGGACTTAGTCCTAATTACCCTTTTTCAAAATGTTAAATGATAGGCGTACAAGCGGAAAGGCGGCTGTGAGATCATAGGCATATAAATTACTATTCTTTGCGTATTCTCAAGATTTAAGCCTGTCCCGCTATCATTACATGATACAGTATTGGCTATTAAGTCGTAAAAAAGGACAGTACAGGAGAATGGGTGCCATTGTATAACATTTCATAGTCGCGTTCGTAAGGCTGTCCATTCACATGCAAACTGATCCCTCTAAGTCCGAAGTGAGTGAACTAATAGGGTAACGTTTTATAATGCCCTGAGTATGCTTCATGTTCAACAATCCCTATTATCACTTTGTGCGGTAGATTTCTATTCACAATGTTAAGTATATTGATACTCGATAATCCCTGGGTAAAATTAAATAGCTTGGTTCCAACTCTTCTGATAGGATACTTAGCTGTAGTGTTCAAAAGTGATTTTTCAATTTATAAATGTCTCTGGGGTAATAATTTCACTTTTCTGACATAGAAATATGCCTCTAACAATTTGAAAGGTTCTGGACATACAGCCGTAGCTGCAGGTTTGCTTTTTATTTTAAGCGTAAATTAAGGGATTGATCAGGTTAAACGGATTTTGGTGTCTACAGCAGGAAGAATAAGTCTTTCTTGAGAGCAGAAATCACCATTCAAACGACCGTAAAACTCATGTGTTATTTGTAGTTTTTAGTCACCGCATCTATATGGCGGTAAACATCCTTGGGGACTATAAAAACAACATGATTGAAGATGTGATTGTTTGGCAATCGTCAGAATAATTTAATAAATGTTTATATAAACTTCGATAAGGGTAATTCACCGTGATGCCCTAATGAATTTCGGGTTGAATAGCTTCAATCTGGTTAAAAACAAGTATACAAGAAAATTTGACTCAGCCGTAACATATTGTGGTCGTCGCTGAAAGAAGATCTGCTACCATCACGGTTTTATCAATTTTGTTTTTTAAATACAAAATATTTCAAGGGTCCATATACTGATCCGATGTGCCTGGGAATATGAAATCGAGAGGGACATCGTGTTGGGGGATGGTGGTTTGGGTTAATACTGATTTGAAGTTTGTCTCACTTACACTAAGTCTGGGTGGGGTTTCATCGAGGAAGAGGTCTAATTCGCTCTTACAGCAGTTCTGGGCTAGAAGGATGTAGGAAGTGCATCTTGCATGTAAGACTCTAACCTTATAATGATCAGCGTAGGGATTAAACGTTCCTTATATACAGTACAGTCATACATTCCAGTTAGTAATTAAATAAAAGCTAATACAAATCGATGCATTTTTCCTTTAGAGGTCTTTTTGCTTTAAACTTTTTCTTAGCTGTAATTTTCTTGAGTCCTTTGCCTTGACCCGTCATCTTACGCCTAATTTTGCGCTTGACGTCGTCCAACATCTCATCAGAAACATCAGCAATCCGTCTTTTTATGGACGTACGTGGATTATCCCCTGCCATTATATCTTGTATTGTGTGCATCCCTGTTCTTTATAGCTTTTTTACCTATATATTCACCTCTTCTTCTAAATAGAGGCATTGCACTTCTCCATAATTTTGCAAAAAATCCACCTCAAGGGACCATATCCGCGCTGTATTTTCGTATCCTATAAACTAGTGATGCACCGGAGAGTAATTTGGCCGGAGCCGGAGAGCCGGAGCCGGAGAATTTAAAATTTTAATTCCGGGCCGGAGGCCGGGGGTCTGCCGGCCGGAGAATGAAGATTTTTCATTATACTTACATTATAATATATATATATATATATATATATATATAATATATAATATATATATATATATATATATATATATATAATATATATATATATATATATATAATATACTATATATATATAGAAGGGTTGACTCTAAAACATAAAATTATAATGCACCTTCCTCGTCCTGACTCCTAAGTAGTAACTACCTAGAGAAGTTTCACTCCTTGAAGAGGGCTAAACCCCTGAGGTGTGAACTACTTGTGCGATACTGGGAACTGGATTCATCTTGAAGAGAAACATAACGCCATATATTTGAAGATAAAAGAAACATCTGAATCTTCAAGAGAAAAGTGACCGACAAAAGAAAACATGATATCACAG
Organism: Trachelipus rathkii; assembly: GCA_015478945.1. Lineage (NCBI taxonomy): Eukaryota > Metazoa > Arthropoda > Malacostraca > Isopoda > Trachelipodidae > Trachelipus > Trachelipus rathkii. The sequence goes on along the minus strand of JABUQX010057035.1, from coordinate 9,442 downwards.
ACACAGCAGATGATGATCCATGTCCCTCCATATCATCAACTTCTACCTTTATTAAAAAAGATTTCTTCAGCCTACACTGTTTGAAATAACTGAAATAAGCAAAGATTGGGAACATTAAGATAGGAACAACAGCACAGAAATTCCACTTTCAAAAATTACGGGGAAGTTGATTGCTGTGGACAATCTGCCATTTTGTTTTGTAGAAGACATTGGATTCAAGAGATTAATAAATCACGTATGTACACAATATAATATTCCATCAAGGAGATACTTTTCAGAAAGAGATTATCCAAATAATATATAAAAGGGTAAAGAACAAATAACACTTCAGTTGCCAAGAAATTCAAGCAATATCATTAACATTAAGCTATTTGGACTTGCTCATATAACAATGAGGGGCAAGCTTATAAGTATGTCAGCGGCAATGGATTTGATAAAAGATTTCAAAGGAACGAGTGGAACCCATTACAACCTTCAGTAGTTTTAGTGCTTTCTCATTCAGCAGAAAAATATGTCTAAAAGTGAAGAAATACTTAAGAGCTGGGATTATAAAAAAATAAAATATTCATGTTGTCTTAAGTCAAGCATAACGCACCAAACATTACAAAAGGTATGAGAGCGACAGGTGTTATAAATGAGACATGTTTTATTCATTCCTCGACAGCTAGTAAGATACATGATGCTATTTTTCTCAAAATCAATTAAAGATCTTAATTACTTTATGTAGAAAATTGTGTAGGTCATTTAGCTAGATCAACCAATTTGCTACAACAAATTAATGGGAAATTCAGAAAATCTAATTTGCCAATACACAAGCTTTTCCAATATGTGGAAACAAGATGGGATACTTCATCATATTATATGCCTGCAAAGGATCATAGAGCAAAAATTGCAATTAATTATATATTCTTCAAATTCGATAAAAAACAATCTAGATATCTTAAATGCAATCACTGCGCAGCTAATGGAGAATATAATTAGATTGCCGGCAACCATTTTGAAGGAATTAACTAAAAATAGCGGAGTGATGATGCATGTAGATATATTCTTTTGTCAATACCGGCAGTTAATGCATTGAAAAATATTTAGCAAAAAACCTGAAGGATAAGACGGCTGTAAAAATATGAAAAAGATGAACTTTTAAATTTGTTACTGAACGTTTCGGTCCTACCATATAAAGAAAAGAAACTTTATTGTTACTGCAATCGAGTTCTAAATCCACTCAATACAAATTAGCTCCTTTGATATTACTGATTTAGAATAAAACAAAATTCATGCTCAAAGAAAAGTAAAACTTTTATAAAAGCTAAATAAAATATTACCATTAAGTTCAAATTCTGATGAACAAAATGATCAAAATGAATCAGTCCTATACAGATTCACATGAAGAATCTGAAAATGAAAACAGCAGATATGATAAGGAGAAACACATTTCAGTTTTTCTGCAAGTGCGTGATGACATGCTTAACAAGAAAAATCGTTTAGAAGAACATGAAGAATATTCAGATACAAATACAAGCTTGGAACTGATTCAAAGGAGAAAAAAGTTGTTAAAATGCGAAACGTAGAAGCCAGCAGTATGAGAGAAAACAACATGAAATTAGAAAATACTATTCAAACGCACTGTGGATAAATATTTTGCCAGCACCACTTATGGGAACGAAAATCGGATGCTCTGATCTACTGTGTTATGGTGAAGAAAGAAAAAAACTATTTTATCCCTCGATCGATTTTCTTACCTTTGCAACTTAGCTAGGAAATATCTCTCTGCCTCACCTTCAAGTGTATTTAGCAAGAGAATGTTTAGAAAAGCAGGAAATACTTTCTACAAGTAAAAGGATCGTCTTTCGTTCCAACACTAGCCTGATCAGCTTCCTGTTTCTTTCATCATCAATTGTAAAGATCCATTGATTTTTAAATATTAGAAAATGGTTACCTTAAATAGCAATGCATTAAAACTATGTTAATTTCCTATTCACCCGACTTTCGTGCTTAACCAATATAATTTTAATCTTTTCTCTCAAAAAATTCTATTGGTTAGCGCTTTACAGTATCAGATAACAGCTGATATCAGCACCTATCATAATAATATATATATTATTATCTTATTATATTATAACATTTTACTATTATATATACGGTATATCATATAATATTATATATTAATATATATATATATATACTATATATACTATACTATACTATATATATATATACTACTATATAATATATATATACTATACCGTATATATATATACTATAATATATATAGTATATATTATATATAGACTCATAAGTATATCATCATATATACTATATATACAATATATCTATACTATATATATATATATTATATTATAAATATATATATATTATATAATATATATCATATTATAATATATATACTATATATATATATATATATATAATATATAATATTATAGTATATATATATATATACATACTATATATATACTCATATATATCATATATATATATATAATATATAACTATATATACTATATAATACTATATATATATAAATATATATATATATTATATATTATATATTTCAAATGTTAGTTGTTAAAACTTAAAAAGCCGCTTTTAATAATTTAAAGATTAAGGATACATATATCATAATTTTTTAGTTTTTTGGTCAGATATGCATGTAGGTTAAAAGTTCTTTTACCAATTCATTTACCTATTTCTGTATTGCATCTTTTAAAGCTAGATTTATCAAAAGTGTATTTTTTTGTTAGGGGTTGTCATTTTAAGGTTCAATCTTTTTAAGTTTGTTACAACAAACTTGAGAAGGGAAGGAAATGCGTCGGTCATATAGGCCTATCATATTATTATATATTATTATAGTTATAATATTAGTTCTTAGTTTGACTTAATATTATCACTATAACAGAAAAAATACTAAAATAATTTTACATTTTTTGTATGAATCAGTTTCTTCTAAATAAATTTATTTCATTAAATGTCTCATTATTACTTTCAATGAATTAAAACTATTTTTATTTTCAAAACTACCTTTTAAAAATATAGGTCTCCGGCCGGAGAAAGCCAAAGGCGGAGACAGTGGTCTCGGCCGGAGCCGGAGATCTTTAAAAAGGCCGGAACTCCGGCCAAGCCGGAGCCGGAACCGGAGATCCGGTGCATCCCTACTATAAACACTCTATCACCGTACATTATTACAGGAACTTCTGTTTTATACTATCTTTGCACTGTAAGAGTAAGTTGATGAATGAAAAAATATAACCTAAGCCGTTACTTATATATATATCCTTACACTCCCTACTATTTCTTGAAGTTTTTCTAATATCGCATAGGAAAGATTCGCAACTCTGTTTAATAAATAGTCCATCATATTGTAGTTAATGCGGCTGCTTCTTTCTAATGTGAACTTTACACAACAGTGTCCCGTCAGTGAATGGATATGCTCGTCCTTCCACATCCTTTATATGCATACGTACAAAGCCAAAATGTGAGCGCCTCAGAGGTAAGTAATGTACATTTGGGAAAGTTATAACTTTCTCATTTTTAGGGAAATGAACCACCCTCAATAAAGGGGCTTTTGTGTTTCCTACATACTGATGTTCAACTATATCGGTGTAAATGTATGCCATCCCCTGATCTTGTAACATCTCTGAAGGTATACATACAAAATTGAGTGAGAAGGCTGTTTTATTAAGGCTATCATTTACACTGTTGCTTTTTAGAACAGACTCAATATCCCTACCATGATCTATCACCTCATCGCGCTCGTGTGTACATATTCTAAACCAATCCGATCGCCTAATGATAAACACTGAAGGGTCTTTCAAGTTCACACCCAATGTGGACCTTAGTGTGACTGACACCCTGTCTTCTCCTAAACGTATATTAGTGATGAATATTAAATCCTTACATATCTTACTTGCAGCAAGTTGTGTGTTTAAATAACTATAAATATCAGGAACTGTTCTGTAGTATCCCCGTTTTAACACAAATTTCTCATAGAAATATTCTTTATCTTTCAGCTTAGTGCTTTTTAAGTCACCGATGTTTGTTATTTTTAATGTAGTTTTTACATACTCAGCATCTCTATATATCATTATCCAGTGACGTGTCTGTGGGAGATTCTCAATATTAGCATCTAATATCATTTCGCATAAACCTACTTCATACACATCTCTTTCAATCTCAACAGGGATTCATTAATTCAGTTGTGAAATCTGATAGTTTATTATCAGGATGTAGATTCATCGACGCTGAAGATGGTAGAGTTAAATAGAAATGATCTACACTCCTCATGATTACAATAACACAATTGGTTAATGTTTCTTGATTTCACTAGCTTTTATATTGTTATACAGATACTGTTTATTTCTACCTCTACCCTTTGATCCGTAATATTTTTTCCTCATTTATATGACATTACTCACAGCGACGAAACGTATCTTTTCTGTATTTCTTGTTTCATAACAATCCTCCTTTATGGGTTCCCCATCTAAGTCTTTGAGATAGTAAACTTAAAGTCCTCTCAATAGGAAAATCTCTATAATCACTGGCTTTAACTTTAGCTTTTCTAAAGGAGTTGTCTTTATAGTGTCTATGGAAAACGATCTGGTATAAGGAATAATGCTAGAACCCTTCCCAGTATAGTCAATTATACTTAAAACGTATTCATCTTAGTTAAGTAACGGATACATACGTTCTTTGATCGTGCGTTGCTACTCTTTCTTACAATACAGCCGCTGTTATTAACGGAGAAGTGTTATAATAACCTATCGGGTATTCGGTAATAATTTCTTGAAACTCTCTCCCAAGAAATTCACTTCCTCTATCCGTGCACACCAATTTAGGATATCTATTATCGTCCCTTATAATTTCACGTACTGCATCCGCCACTGTCTGGGATCTCTTGTCTTTTAATGCCTCAACCATAAAGGATCTAGAAGTAAAACCCGACAGTGGAAAAGTATGTATTGGTTACCCCGGTCGTTCATAAAGACACTGCTATTTAATCATGGTCAGTTAAATCTAACTGCCATACACTTATCGAGGTGGTCGGGCTATAGTTTTCCTTGTGGGAAATTTCTAACCAACGGTTTTATGCTTGTCGGAGACGTGCAACGCCTCTCGCCCTCTAAGTGTTCTCTTCAGCTCTTTTTTGTCTATACAAACGCGAAATTTTGAAGCAAATTCGGGTGAATCCACCACAAACTATTAAGTTCTTTCACCACAGTAATAATACTACTCAACCAGAGCCTTGGCCTCCATGTTGAATACTGACACTAAGTAATTTATATACTTAATACTATATATATTTATATATATATATATACTATATATATATATATACTATATATAATACATACTACTATATCTATATAGTACATACTATCTATATACCATAATAGCTATATATATATATAATACTATCAATTTTATTATTATATATTAGGGGATATAGTCAAAAAAAATTATTTAAAATGTTATTAGTTTATTTAATTCTCAGCCAATGCAGACCAAAAATAAAGCAAAACTATATATGTACCATATACCCCATAAAACAACTCCCAGCGAAGGGCTTTCGCCCTGGTCAGTTGGTCCAGCATCTTCTCTTTCTGGCCCGAAACTCAACCCTAGAGCACTCCAGAAAACCATTTCTCGCTCAATGATTTTCGACGCCAGTCCTCGAGTTTAACACTCTCAGGTAGGGTTTTTCTCGCCCTTTCAGTAGAACTAGGATCTTCTCCCATTAGGCCTCAAAACGCGTTCACTCACAGCTCTCCAGAGGAGCCTTGCTTCTAGGCGCACTAAGATTTTCTAAACGCTGGAACAAGAGTAATACCAAGCAACAAGGAAAGGACCAGGCTTGCTAGCCTGTCGGTCTTTCACCCCTCATAACCATGCGAGAAAAAAAATCTTCATGTTGTTCGCTGACCGCTACGAAACATTCAAACCTTCTTTGAGCACAATCATTTCACTAGACCTCCAATCATTCCATTTCTTTATCTGAAAGTATATATCATCAAATCCTATTTAATTTTTCATTATAAGCTAAAAAGAACCAATTTAAAAAATTCTTCCATCTTCTTAAATTCATTTTTGTCCCAAAAACTCCATCCTCATCTCATTTAAATATTAACAGGAAGACATAAATTTAAAAATTTTGTTGCTCCTTTTAAAACAATTTTAAAATTTTTTTCCTGTTTTAATTAATTTTTAATCTTTGATTTTAATTTCAAAATGCTCAACTAGATTTAAAATGTATTACTGATTATGGGTTAGATTTTTCTACTTTTCTTGCAATTCAATCTGCTTTCTCCTGCTCTCAGACTAAAACTATTTGGAGCTTTCTGAATAGCTCTCCCAATCTTCTCTTTTCTGGTTCTTCTCGTTTCTTCTTTCCCAGGCTGTTTCAGTATGGCGTACCGAACTCCAACGGCGCGTCAGAGCCAATATACTCGCTAAAACCTATATATATGTAATATATATATATATTATACGACATAATACTCATATATATATATATTATATATATATATATATACTATATATATATATATACTATATATATATATATATATTATATATATATATATTATATGAATTTTTATAATAATGAGCAATCACGAGTTAATCCATTTAGGTTTAGTGTAAGGTGTTTTTCTTATTCTACCCCGGATAACTCGCTTAAATGTATCTGAAGCGTAAGATGACCCTGAAGGACTAGAATCGGGTCTCGGTGTCTCGGGAATATTATCCAAGTCTTGTAATTCTTACGCGTATTCAAGATTAGAACTGCGCGGAAAAAGTAATAGTCTGAAGCTCCTCTTTGATGTTAGACCACCCCTTTACAGGTCCTTTCTTCCAGTCACGCTGAACGAGATCAGTTATCAATCCTCAATATCTTGCATCTTTAACTATTTCATCATCGATTACGATCTGCCCTAATTCATTCAAAGATAATTGATCTTTTTAAAATATTATATAGAGCTAGTCCTGCTTTGCGACCCTTTATTCAGTAAACTCTCCTCCAGGATATTTAAAACTATCTTCGTTTTTCACTTCACAGGTTTAACATTCATTGGTAGATTGGAATCATCAGGATTCGAATTATCTAAGCCTACCACGTAGATGTAAGTCTTAAGATCTATTAATTTTTGCACAGCTTCTTGATATAAGGCACGCTTTTCATGAATGTTAATGTCCGGAATTTAATATCCTCGTACACTTCTTTCTCGTAAATTGTTTAATCTGTTCAACTTTAAGAATCATATAACACTGTTGAGGAGAGGTTGCTGTTATGACACAATTTTCGTTTCTGAAGATGTGGATCCGGGGCGTTCAACGGTAACTGTTTGATGAATTGGATGGAGAGTGCATTACAGTAAGCGTCGGCTAAGCTTTGTTTTGTGGAGTTCGGTTATTTAGCTCTATGGCAGTATTATATTATTATTATACTTCATCTTTCATACTCGTTGTATGGCAATACAGCCACCTTCTTCATTATGCAGATATTCAACTGGTAATCAAAGGAGCTATGACTGAGAAGAGCAACGGTAAGAATACACCACCATCTTTTCGCAGTAACTTCTTTTTATTTCTAAGATTTTTCACGTTATGGGCAATTTTTAATATTTTTTCTATGCCTACGTAGCTTTACCTTCTGAGGTCTGTTTAAAGGAACATTTCCTTTTATAAGGTTTAAACAGACTTCACATACACACTGGATAAATTTCTCGTCTTCACTGATTAGTTTACGTTTTTTATTATTTTTCAGCTTTTTAGAATTTTTTATAAGAGGTAGATACTTAACAACTAGGTACTCATTATTCAGGAATGTATTCAGTTTCTATCTCATGCGGTAGAATGTTGGAGCTGAGCAGAACTCTGTAGGTGTTTTTTAGGATGAAGTTCGCACATTAAGTAACCGTGTGGGACAGATCGTAACTTCTTTATATACTTATCAGAAACTCTTTCCTCCTCATAGGGAACATCTGCGCGACTTAATACATTGATATGCTTAACATAGCGAAAAAGACATAATGACAGGAAATGTTCAGAATTTTTTTGAATATAGTAATTGAACGTGCATTCGTGCACCTACAATATAATCGGAGGATAAGAACTCAACCAATTATTTTTTCCTTTTCAGTATATCACGGGTATGGCCCTTGGATGTGTTTCGATAGTCTTGCACAATTTAAATAAAAAGATTAATTTACTTTACGCATTTAGTTCCAAATTACCAAAGAAATATTTTTAAAGCTTCGATTTATTTTGAAACATATAAAACTATATCGTTAAATTCTTCCATAAATTTTACTCCTCTTTCTGCTGTGTCGTTTACCACCCTTAATGAAGCTACAACTTCAAAGGTTTTCTCACATCCTGTAGGACCTGTTACCAGACATGTCGCCGGACTACGGAACATGAATTTACCCACATCCATACTCTTCAAATGCTTCACCTGTCAATGCCTACATCCCATGTTTAATAAACAAAAATTGATGTTGTGACAGTAAAGACGTAAAGACGTAAAGACGTAAAGACGTATCGCACAGAGGGTGGGATGGGGTATTTTGGGCAGCTTGCGCAACGTCTTTACGTGCTTGAGAGTAGTAAAAACACGTTTTTCATACCCTAAAGACGGAAAGACGTAAAGACGTAAAGACGTCGCGCCAGGAGGGGGAGGGGGTGAGAGGGGGACCCCTCCTGGCACAACGCCTTTACGTCCTCACTATCGCTAGCTTTACATTTTTATTTCAACTTGTAAATACACAAAACATAACCCGCGAAATATTTTTGCGTTCGCCGCGTGCGGTAATCATTGTACCCGGCTGGCGCGGGAGCTCGTGTCGATTCCGGGCCGGCGGTCGCGGACGCGTTCGCTTTGGGCTGCACGTGACCCAACATCCAAGCCAGACTTCAGCTACTTTCATGAAAGTAGCTCAGCTACTTTCATGAAAGTAGCTCAGATACTTTCATGTACGTGGCTACGCCACGTACATGAACCCATGTACGTGGCTACGACGACGCGTACACGCGCTAGCTAGGCATAAACACACTCACGAAAGTAGCTCAGTGGAACGTTATATGTGACGAGACAAGGGGGTAGGGGCTGAACAAAGGGGGGTAGGAGAAAGGAAACGCTTCATGAAAGGTACATGAGCATGTGCTCACGCACACACACACACTCACTCACGTACATGGCGAATATATAGAAATATGGGGTGCCAGGTGGGACCAGCCCCCAAAACAAAACGGCAAAAACTGAAAGTACCCCAATAAGGTAGCCACTCCGGGTAGGTGCCCAAATATTACTCAGAAAGACGCTGGGTACGTGGTACCCCAGTTGATACCCATCATTGGGGTTTTGGTCATTACTACTCGCGTTTCATAATATCTAAATATTCCACCTTCATCATTTATCATCGCTTCT
>JABUQX010057034.1:0-26091 GCA_015478945.1 Trachelipus rathkii | reverse complement strand
TACAAATTTTCTGACGCAGATTAATTGAAGATAATTAATATCAATATGATTTCTACTACTGAAAGACTCTTTGAATAAAGGAAGTTTTTTTAGTTAAGTTTAATTTCATTATAAACTATTATATATATATATATATATATATATATATATAATATAATTATATATTAAAATATATATATATAATGATATTACTATATTAATAATAATTATATATATATATTATATATATTATAATAATATATATAATATATATATATATGCAGTGCCCTCAATTGTAAGTTATCATAGAAATTAAAATTATATTTATGTGCTCGAATACTTACGTGAAATTCCTTTTGCCTCTATATAATATATATTTATATATTATTTATTATTATATTATATATATATATAAATATATATTATATATATATATAATTAAATATATTAATATTATTAAATTTATATAAATATATTATATATTATAGTGTAGATTCAAATTTATTGGATTATAAATAAATTTTGATAACTGATAAGAAAGCAAAAATATAAAGGAAAAGTTCAACATACTTATTTTAATTTCAATGTGCTTTTTATTATTATTTAAATAAACAAGATTCCTATTTCTTACTGCTTCTGTATTTTATATTTTTTACTAAATATCTTTTATCTACGAAAACCAATAAATCTAAACTCTAAATTTATAAAAATGTATAAGGTGGTAAGTTATTCAGTTAATTAACGTTTTTAAAAAATTATAAATAAAATAAAGGTTTAAAATTTGGAAAGGGAAAAGAAAAAAAAATTTAAAAAAAAAAAAAACTTGTTTTTTCACGGTACCAAGTTTCAATGTAAAGAATAACTCCAATTTTAATATAGCATAAGAATTTAGGATTTTGGTGATGAAATATTTCTGACATAAAGAGGATGAAGTTAAAAATGACCTCCGTTTATTTCTCCAATGCCACGAACGTCTAGGTCGTTCTTCTTCATAGATATGTCGCTGACCCGTTCAAATATTCTCATGGAGAGTCTAAATGTTTATGAATCGTTTTCACAATTTCCGTCATAAAACCTCTCTAAATCGTGAGTGTCTTCAAAACTGTAGCACGATGGAGAAAGTAAATCACTTAATATTTTTTATAAATGTGTCCCCATAAATGTATAGAGAGTGACCAAAGAAATTAGTGTTCAAATGTACCTTTGTCTCTGATCGCACGAGTGATCCCATATGGGTTCCACCACGATCCTATCCATTTTTGATGTGAAAGAGAAAGGTGTGGGTGGTGAGAGGTCTGGTGGGGGGGGGGGGTAATTTGTGAAAAAAAGTTCTAATCTAATTCAGAAGTTGTTTACCTGATACCACCAGCACTAAAATAGTGTTCATGGAGATGCTCCCAATCATGTCATAAAATCATCATGTTTGTCTCGCATAACTGAAGAATTGTACAAATCACTTTAAACATATGCAAGTTTCCAGCACAATTGCATTCAAATGTTATTCAAAAAGTTCAAGTAGATTTAGTGACCACTTAAGAACTGGGCTAGGAAAGCAAATCGTAACATATAGTTACTATGTAAATTCGATGTAAAATTAAGTAACTCGTTCCCAATGCTCTAAATAGTCTACTGATATAATACTGATGAAAGAGTGATATTATCGTAATTCTGTTTATAATGGCATATGAGATGGATCTAGTTGAACCTAATTATTGTGTCGTTGAAATCACCTATCGAGTTAGACTCTCACTCATCCCTTTCTGTTATGAAAACCGAGTGAGCAAAGCGTCCGTTGTGTCACCCCAATAAAACCTATAATCTAAGATTAATAAAAAGTACAATTGGGTCAATTACATTTGTGCAAGAAACTAGTGACAATAACTACACTTAGGAGTCATAGTTCACGCCTGGCAATAAGAGTATGCACCTGGATTGGATCGTTTTTGGCTTACGCTGCGGGTATACTGTTGACCGCTCCGTGTTTATCTCCGATAGTTTGCCAGAATACAGAATGATTGACTTATAATAATATAATATATATAATATATATATATATATAGTATATAATATATATATATATATATAATAATATATATAATAGTTATATATATATAATATATTATATATATATATATACAATATATATATAATATATATAGATAATATATAATATAATATATATAATATATAAATATAGATATATATATAATTATTATATATACTACATAATATATATAAGTATATATATATATAAACTATATAATAAAGATAAGATAGATAATATAATAATATTTAAAATATATATAGTAGTTATATATATAGTATATTATTATATATATATATATACGATGATATATATATAGAGTAGTAGTATATATATGATATGAATAATAAATATATATATATATATATAGTAGTATAAGGCCTATATATATTATATATAATATATATATATATATAGTATATATAGATAGAATATAAGTATATATATTAGTATATATTATATGATAGTGATATAGATAGTATATAAGTATATTATCGGTGACTGGGACAGGTCTAGATAGGGCTTATGCTGCTGTAATAGTATATATTATAGTATATTAATAAATATATATATATATATATAGTATAGTAATATAATACTTGATATAATATATATAGTATATATATATTATTATAGTATGATATAGTAATATATATGAAATAATAATTTAAAGATTAATAATTAAGAAACCGCGTGTTGACGCCTCTAGAATGTCCAGTCAACTAAGTAATAAATAAGAGTAATACTTTAGAAGCCGCATGGTCCTTGAATAATTGATATCAAGCCAAAAATTAATAATTTAAAGAAGCCGATTGGCCCCTCTAGAAGTGTTGCCCAGGAAATAATAAAATAGTCAATAGAAAAACCACTTGAGAAGCCGCATGGGCTTATCTAGACTCTCCCAGCAACTCAGATAATAATGAATAATTAAAATAATGTAAGTAAGAAGCGCATTGGAGCCCTAGGTAAGTTCCCCAAGTCAACTTCGATAATAAATAAGGAGAAACTTGAGAAGCCGCAGATGGTTCTTGTTAGACTCCCAGGCTTAAACCAAGTAAAAAGATGTAATAATTAAGAAGCTTGCATTGGCCCTCTAGAATGTGCCCAGTCAACCCATAATATAATAATAATAACAATAATATTTAAGAAGCGCCATGGCTACTTTGGACAACTTCACGCCTAGGTTCAGTATCTCAAAGCGAAGAAATCTACCTCCTTTTGCTTACGTTGCGCCCTCTCAGCTATCGTGTCTTTTAATAACTGTGGCTAAAATTGTAGAATAGTTCAAATACTGGACCTAACAGTTTATACTGAGCATTATAAAAAAAACTAGTATTAGTTAGCGTGCATCGGGCATAATGTTCATTTTTGAACCCTCGCTAGTCGTGGGTCAAGATCTTGCAATGAAACAATGAAACAGCAACACTAAAGAATTACAGACTTACGGGTGTACAATCCCAATATGTTTGTTGAGAAATTGAAAGAAAAAAGTATATAAAACTTCATATTTATATAGTGTTGATTGTTAATGTTTTAGTTTCTAGTTGAACGTAAAAGTCACTTATATACAAAAGAGAATGAAGGAAAAATAGATAAAAAAAAAATAAAAAAGATAAAAAAAAGTAAAAAAAAATCAGAAAAATCGATATAAATCATGAGTTATTTATAAAAAAATCAAGTAAAAGAAATCAGCTGAGTTTTTTTTAACTTTTATTTTTTTTCGTGCGTATCCCTGGTCAAGACCTGTATTGTCGCTGCTATTATATGAAGATAGCTTGTCGATTGACTTTTATAAATGGTCTAAATTGAAAAAGCAAAATAAATGGCAAAAGGTAATAAAATTTGCATGAAATTGTTCTTCCGCCGTAATGGCCCGTCTAACTAACTTCCGCTGTATGGATCTATGCGAATTTCCAACAAATACCCTCACGATTGCGCTCCTTCACTGCACAATTGAGAAACGTGTACCCTGACAATTAACTATCGCGTGCCTCTAATTCAGGTATGTCTCAGACACCATTTCATTATAAGACACTAATTTTCTTCACAACCCACCCAAAACAAGTCCCTAGGTACCCACTCGCGGGGCTGCCTGCAAAAAAATATAGTTTTCCGAATCTCCGAACAGGAGTTGAATAGTGCAAAAATGACCGCCTGCTGTACAAATTGTAGAGATCATAATTCGGTTGCTATAATGTGTTAAAACTATGACAGAAAACAGGAATCTTAACCCTGCCCAAGAAACTATGCAAAGCATGTCTCCTCAATCTCCCAATACAGTATAAAAGTATGCAAAGTCAGCAGTTACAAAGAGATAAGAATAAAAAACACTTTTATCATCGTTAGCAAGAAAGAAAGAATAAGTGAATCATAAAACGAAAAAACATAATACAGCAACGCAAGTAAATTCAAACACCCAGTCATATGTGAGCTGTACTATGTATAAGAGCGTAACACTAACAAATCACGAATAATATAGTGCATTTATTTCCGATATAATCACAAAAGTCATCCACTTGTAAAGTATAATAATGAGTCTAATACCAATATAATTGCTGAAGTTGTGTTTAATTACACAGTGCGTAACAGATGTTTATGCTGTTGTATGTAACAAGTATGATACTCAATCTAACTGAACAGTCTTCAAATCTGACCACGAAAAACTACCTTATATTCTCTGTTAGGTTTAAGAATAGAGAGTTAAAAAATTATTATAAAATAATAGGACCAACAATTCTGAAGACCTCTGCTGCCAGCAACAACAATTATATGGAGTGCGGGCCCAATTTCTTATGGAATTAAACCTTTAAATCATTTTTAACTCTAAAAAGTCCCACTCAACGTTTTTGCGATTGGAATTTTCCACCATCCCAAATCAACACCCTAACTATCACTTCCCAATAAATTAAATTATAGTATAAACATTGTGATACTTCTTTTATCGTCATTAACTAAATACTTAACACATAACAGTGCATCATTCCAAATATTAGATTTGTAAACCTACAAATTCGTTTCTTTAAAGATTACCAAAAATTAATTGAGTATGAAATAAATAAACTTACAGAGTAAAGCCAGACTGGAAAAAAATTAATAGCACCTATATAACTACATATGTTTATAGTAAACTTTTTAAAATTTTAATACCATAATTTTGATAATTCTACTCCAATAATATTTAAATTAAATAAATATATATTAATATATATTATATTAAATATATATATATATATTAATTTAATAAATATTATATAATTAATATATTAATATTATTATAATTATAATAATTATCATCACGAGCCATTAGTAGCTCCAATTGAGACTGTATGAAGTGTAAGTAAATAAGTAGTGATTTTAATAATAAATACATAATATACAAAATAAAATAAAATCATAATAAAAATCAGTAAATGATATAGAGATATATTATATACATCAAGATTAAATGTAGGTCAAAATTTAAAGTTATGTATAACTCTTATATATTCATTGCTTTAAACTGAAAATATTATTTTATAATATACTAATATATTTTATCAATTTCATCTGTGATAATGTTACGAGCTATCAGGGAGTAATCTATGACTGTATTTGAGAGATTATATGTAAAACTATTTTATTAAGTATATAATTTAGTTTTAATTATTTTATTAAGTGAAATGATATATATAATAAATAAGTACGTATATTATAGGTCATATATGTTGATTATTCTGAAGACAATACCTTATGCTTAATAAAATAAGTACTCAAGAAGATATATATACATCATTTTAGTGAAGGTACTTTCAATTGTAGGCTTGACATTATCTAGTAAGCTTAAATATACAGAATGTTTTGATTGAAAATGTAATTAATATATAGATCATTATTCGTCATAACCTACAATAATTTGTTTCAACTCCGATGGGGGAATCAAAAGTATTATTTATAAGTATATTATTATATTATATTTTTATTAGGATATATACTTTTTTTTTCTTAACTTTAATAGTAACTTATATATACTAATATATATAAGTAAGCTATTAATATATATAATATACCATCATATATATATATATATATAACAAGACTAAATTTTTATATATAGCTATATAAATATACTAATAATATACTCTCTTTAGTTGTATGGATAATGAACCAATTTATCCTATCTACTTTAATAACTTTCTTGAAGCATATTACTGTAGCAAGATTTTCAAAAACCATGTTGAATAACTTAGTTTATTGAATTTTATCAAACTTTAAGTAAATATTTTATATTAGCACTCATGGACTTTACATAATATCTAATTACAAACAAAGCATTTAATGTATCATATTCTGTACATCAAATTGAACGGAACAAATTTTCCAAGTCTACATATGTGAAGTTCTTATTCGAGTCTATTTTAGAATATGACTCTACAATGAAAAATAATACCTAATTTTCATGAATCATATATTTGGACACATCTATGCTATTTATTATACTATCTATAACATGTAGCATGTGACACCTAGGAGATGTATCACTCAAATAATTAAACTTCACTATTATAGATAAACTTTTCACAAATAAGAAATATTAAATTGATCAACTATCATAAAAAGATTCACTAGGACATAATTCTACCTTCTCCATTTAATAGTAATTTTACATTCCAATTATATCCTGTTGCTCAATATAAATACATAACACTATTGCTCACATTCTTTAAGATAATCTTAGATATTGAGGTATTGTATCATAGTATAATTTATACTTAAAAATTATGATCTATCAGATAAATTTGAGTTTTGAGAAATCGTTCACTAAACTAAGCTGTGTTTATTTTTTCATGATCATATATATATATAGAGCACCTTGTAAAATAAAATCAGAAAATTTATTTCGTTAGAGTATAAATAGTAAATAGAATCGATAGATCAAGTTATATCAAAAGCAGTAGGTTATCGATGCAAATGATTATATATCTATTATATATTAATGGTGAGCAAGCTACCTATGTTTATTACGCCTGTATTCTGCAGAAGTTTACTCATATTATAAAATAGAAATTGTATTACGGGAGAATATTGGGAGCGAAAATTACTCAACTGATTACAGAGTAAATCTAATACATCAAATCACAAATTATCAACTCAAATCAAAAATTATCACTCAAAATTATAGTTGTGCAATAAAAAAAATTAAAAATAAATTAAAATAAATAAAATCATTACACTGATTATAATAATACAAACAAAAGCATACCAGTAACACATTTACAAGAAATCAATTTAACACACCTCTTAACATTTGCGTCATCAAAGCAATATCAAGCATAGGATTATCGAGTCCTAAAATTTCAATTAGTTATAACTGTAACTCATAAAACATAAACTCTTTCCACACTAATTCAACAGGAACAAATAATAAAATTATGTATAATAATCACACAATAATAAAATATCAAATATTATATAAACCCAAGAAATTTAGAATTAATGATATGTATATACTTAATACATTCTGAATAAATATAAGTATATATATATATATAATAAATTTAATATTACAAATCATATAAAAATAATGAACTATAAAAATAAAACATATAAAAATTAAAAATTAGTTCAAAAAAATAAATATACAGTATATACTTTAATAATTAATAAAATGATATTAATATGAGAGTATATAATATAATCATCATAAATAATATACTTCTTAATCATATAGAAGTGAGACGTTAAATATTAATAAATTATATTTAATATAATAAACTAAAATCATAAGTATTAGTTATTAGTACTGCTGTTTGTTCCCATATCATAAATTAAATAACCCTGAGATAGGAAAAATACCTTCCACTCAAATTAATAAAATTGGCATTTTAAGTATATCAATTAAAATAACCTCCTTAGACATGTAATAATAGAAATTTTAGATATATTAAAATATAATAGAATAATAATATGAATTACCAAATAACTGTTTAAAATATGATAGTGATATAAATGGAGCTCATACTATATTAACAATCAGTATATGATTGAAATATTAAGCTAATGTTTCAGTTTTGTGATAACTTATAAATATATACTAAGTCACTGTTAATATTACTGCTCTTGTGAGTAAATTGACTAATTAGTCATGAGATACCTTATTATAATAATATAAAAATATTTTGACCTAATATAGTAAATGATATATGTATAAAAAAGTAGTTCTAACAGTAGATACCAGTTTAGCTCCGTAAAAATTATTCAAAATTGGAAAATTTATCTCATTTTTCTTTTTACTAAGACACAGAAAATTCTTATATTAATATTCATTCATTTATTTACAAAATAATCAAATTAATACAATATAAAATTATAGACATCATGATAAACATATTTGCTTAATGATGAATAATAAATTATTTAAATAACAATTTATAAATATACGATAATATATTAAGAAATTGAAACAAAATAAATAAATTTACTTTAACTAGAAACAAAATCTCTCTGCTGAAATTATAAAAATTTTATGAATTACCATACACCTAGTTATATATATGAGGTATGAATATATTAAATAACATAGGAAGGATACCTAGAAATATTATATGCTCTTGAGTGTCTCGATTATTATGCAGCCCGTGAGATGCTTGTAAGTATCTGCGCGCAATTAGTATGTAGAATCAATAAATCTATACAATTTTTTTAAAAAGAAGATTTTCCAGAGACGATTGAATAGTTTAATAGTTAATATGATTCTTACCACATTTAAACTTTAATTAAATATATAAAAGTAATAATGTGAGTGAATATATATGTAATAAAATTATGGTATCATATATATATATTCCTATTAAATTATAAAAATCTATTAAGAAATGACTTAATTAATTATCATTATATATTTTGTCTCATAAAATTATTATTTATGAAAACCCAGAGTATTCTGATACGACTAATAATTATTGAACATCATGGATTCCATTCAAGAATAACGCACATACACCCGCACCATTCAAAACATTTCACGAAGAAACTAAGTTGAAATTAAGCATTGTCTTGAACCATGAAGATTGTTAACAAATATTGTATCATCATTTGGTGAAATTGGAGTTTACCAAACGTAACTTTATTATAAGGTTCAGAGAAAAGTGAACCTAAAGAAGAAATTCCTTGTATAGTAGAGAAAAAATACCAGAAGACATAATAAATTGGCCCAGAACATTAGGATCCCGCCTTAGCTTATTCTGTTGAGCTAACTTTCCAATTTAATAATTCTGGCGATATTTTAAGCAATTCCCAACCTAAGGTAAATAATAAAACAACATAAACGAATAATTTAACTTATCAATCTACAAGTTATACCCTCAAATAACTTTTATAAAATTTGTACATCTACTATTAATTACACCTTAGTGTATAGTTCCTGCTATTATAATTTATTGGGATTCTAACTTGCTCCGCATTATGGTAAATCAATAACGCCAACAGAATTTAATTACCATAATTTATGATAATACAATAAGTGGAATATCCATAATAAAATACCACCATCATATAATCTTATGAGATTAGCCATTAAGAAGAAATATTATAGGAAACAGTTTAAGTGGGAAGATAGTAGCGTATCAATCCTAATAAATAATACGCGAATAACCATAAAAAATTAGATTGTCATATAAAAGGTTACATTATTGAATAAATTATAAACCGTACTAGCACCCAGTTTTATGTTGTAATATATATATGCAAGACACAGAACATGGAAAAAACCTTAAAATGAAATAATCTGCAGGTTGTGTTATGCCTTTCAGTATATACTTTTTCACTCACTAATTGTGCATTGTGTCCTTTATTTTTATATTCTCCATAAAAATAATCTCTAGACTTTTATTAAGAACGTTTGAATATTTTTATTATTGAGAGAATTGCATAATAAACTTACCTGTTGAATTTGGCACCGTTGGTTTCTCCGTCTGCTTTTTCGTTCCAGTATATAAATAACAACTGAATTAAAACCGTGATGGTATATTTCTAAGTAATGCGTGTTAAAACTAAAATTCACTAGTTGGTTGTTTAAAACCTAATTGCTTGAAATCAATGAACACAAACCCCATATATATAGAAATTGACTGGTTAGAAGATAATATAGAAATAATCATATAAGTCTAAGCATAAATAAAATTGATAAGAGAAATTATATAAAATTAAATAGAATGTGGGCTCTAAATGAAAAAAAATTGATGGGAAAAGTAAAAAACACCTCTTAATAAAATTATATTAAATCCCCATTGTAAATAAAGAAAAAAAGTTTTAATTAACTTTTAAGTTACTAACTTGCACCATTTCAAAGTCTAAGTCTTTAACAATTGATGCATCTATTTTATGAAACCCTGTAAACGGTGATTCTTTTGATATATAAGGAGTTTTAATTTATTAATAAACTAAAAATAACCACCTGGCTAACGGTTAGTATTAAGCAATTGTGACAATTCAAAATCTGTGTTGTATAACAGCATCATACTTTTAAGTGAATAAAATATGACATCACACTACTTATAAAATAAATAAATAAATAAAAATAACAAAAGAAATTAAACAGCACTTATTTAATGAGAACCCTTGACAGATTAAATATTAGAGAGGCAGAATAAACCCTCATTAATAAAACTATAAATAAAAGATGCAAAATGAACAAAACATTTTGCAGTGAGCAAACTGCAAATTCCAGAATCCATTTCCGAGACCTCATCCTAGTATCATAAATAAGCATTCTTAGGGAATTTAAATAGTTCATATATTAAAATATGTTAAGTTAGCATATTTGATTATTTAATAAAGATCAACATTTCATCCATACCACAGAAGACATCTTGATATTTGAATAAAATGAATCATTTACCATATAATAATAATAAGTCTAAAAATATTCATCCCACTTAAAAAAAAATGTGTAAAATTATACCTGTTGTTTATAGTTTTTTAAATTCTAAGAAAATGTAATTTACAAGTCAAATTTATTTAATCTTAAAATATTATGCAACATGCGACTGATGCATGGATAATTCACTCTAGCAGGAAGGATTACGGCAGAATAATAATGGAAGAAATTTAAGATTTAAATGTTTCAAAGATGATGCAAAAAATCTCAGAAGGAAGAAAAGTTCGATTAAAAAGTTGATGGAGTAAAGGTTTGCTTAATTCCCTCTGAAATAATTTGATATCCCAAATTGTTATATTAACACTCTTGATATAAAAGATTAATTATACCTGCACATTGCAGTATAATATTAAATCAGTAATAAACCTGTAATTATAATATTAATACATGGTATATAATTCATATATAAAAAAGGATATTAAATTCTATTCCCAACAACTTTTAATTAGTTTATTAAATTAAGCTACATATACTATTCAAAGAAAATATCTGATTAACTAGCGCAATTCTCAAATTCAAAGTGTTGTCATAAGAATAACTAAAAAAAACTAGTGACATTTGCGTATTTTTTTTAAGACACAATAAATATTTAATATTAATAATTCATTAAGCAATTTTACAAATAAAATAAAATATCATATAAAAATATTTTACACACTAAAAATATTATGTGTTTTTACTGATTTTAAAGTAAAGCAGTAAATTAACTATGTATAAAATTATTGAGACATTACAATTGCTTTATTTATATATTATTAATATATAAGATAATAATGCTGATATATCACTTATTGAGTGAGGTTTACCTTACTATTACCTCACTTATTTAAATAAAATATATAAAATTACATATTTATTACTACTCAAGTAAAATTTTTAATCTAAAATATTAGATTACGTAATAAATAAAGTAATATGAAAAAGTTTAAAATAATAAAGTAATAACAAAAATTTATAAATAGATCGTGTTTATATTTATGAATTAATCTAGCTGAATTATTTGGAGTTTGATAATCCTTTATACATACAAAAACAAAATATATTAAGGTTCAAATTATTGAAATATTATTATTATTTTATTGCATAATACTGTATAAATAAATACATTTAGAATTATATAATGATATATATTCTCACTTACTTTATACCAGTGTGATAAAGGATAGGTGAAAATAATAATTTTTTAAAAAGAAAAAAATGAATTTATGTATATAATTCATATAAATTGAAAGTAATTAATCAACTTTCTCGGTTTTCTATATATCCAGGAGTATAACCCATTTGTCACATAATAACATCGCTCACTGAAATATTATGCTGAAAGTGAATACTATAAAGTTCCAAATCTATAGATGATTGTATATATTCACTACCCATAATAATTATAATATTTTCAATCATGTAGAAGTGCGATTATAGCTATATTCCAGATAGATCCTATGATATTGTATCTCTCTTGTGAATCATAACTGACAACATGGTATATATTCTGGTCTTCTACAACAAAATAAACAATGAAAACATTACTAATAAATATTTAAATTAGTGAATAATGATAATTTTGTCATAATGGCTAAGATATATTTTTTAACGTTTTGTGCTTGGCAAAATATTTTCCCTAAATCTTATAAGGAATGATAAAAAGTAATAAAATAAATATATATAAAACAAATGCATATATTACCAATCACTGGGTAGATTGAATAGAGTGATATATATTGCTATGATTATAATAATTATGAAAAAAAATATAAATATTATTATTAGAAATACCTATTTAACTTATTATTATATATATATATGGAACTCTAAAACAAGAAATATTAACAAATAATATAATAATATCTATAGGATAATAGCTTGTGTTATTAAATTACTAAATTAATTTACTCAAAAATATATATATATTACTAAACCAACAAATTTAACCAGATACAAAATTACATTCATACTACTTAGTAATATATAAAAATCTATATTTATTATAATAATCTGAAAATATATAATATTATATTATCACTCACAAGGCTCCCAAGTTTATCCACCGATGATACTAATAATATAATAATGACGTAAATAATGAAATTAATTATATTATTTATAATTAAAATTTAAATTAAATAATAAATTATTAATAATTATATATAAATTAAATATATATAATTAAATCTGAATCACGATGATATATTATAATAATAATAAAAATGTATAAATAATGATGAGATATATATTACAGACTGAAAATTATTAATCGAGCCATAATATAGGGCTACATAAATAAAAGATATCATTGATAATAACTACAAGGAACAATACTCATTAATTTATAAATAAGTACAAAAATATATATTAATAATTATTCCTCCAACTATTAAAATATCAAATATAATGGTAGTATTACCCTGTGTCTTTTGAGTTAAAAAACCTAAAAGTATAAAATCACTAATATAATAAGTAGTTATATATGATGAGCTAGACTATACAATTTAAATTTCTACAATACTGCTCTCTGATCCCACCAATATATCTAGAGCTAACCATTACCCGTCATATCATTCAAATTAAAATTCCTACCCCTCTTCAGCAAGTTTCATATTCCCCGCCTTCTTGCAATCCGCAGATCATTAAAAGGCAAATTGACAAAATGTCCCAAATTTACCCTTGTATTAGAGTTTGATGATTTATCAAAGGTTGAACAAGATATAAAGTGAATAATGTTATCCTTTACGGTACCAAATTATATAACGTAATAAATTCTTGTATTTTGTGTGTCATTATAATCATATTTTTGTTATGTTGTTCTGTGAGTGTTTTATATAGCTATGATTTTTCTTGTTGTAATAATTAAATTTTTGTAACATGTTTGTTGGATTTTAGGCGCAGCCACATATTATGATTATGCCTATAGATGAAAAAGATTCTTAGACATAGTTTACTTGATTAAGTGAGGTATCGCCTGTAGTTCTGATACTATTGCTGTGATATATTTATTTGATTAATTATATATAAGGTCTAGATAGTATCGTCTAACTAAGAAATTTGCGTGTGTTGGAGTTTTGTTTTATTATATATTTTCTGTTGCTCTTAGATAGCCATGTAGAGAGAGTAAAAATTTCCATGGACTTCCCAGATCTTTGTTTCGAATTGTATAATTCATGCTAGGACACACCCGAAAGCATTTTCTCGTAAAAACTTGCAGCTAGAGACTCAGGACCCTAAATATAATCTGGAACCATAGACTAATATTTTTGGTTCTTGCATAATAGGCAGAAAATAATCATTAAATAAAGGAGTAGATATGAAGAAAAGAACATTAAACTAAATCAATTGAGTGACCACTTGAATAAAATGAATAATAATAATAACTTATATACTTATTTATTTCTTTTTACTTATATTTCAATGGTGAGAAATTTGCCTAGGTAATCTATTACCTATGCAGAAAAGACTTCATCAACAAGGTGTTAAACAAGTAAGGAGATCTTTTGAATAACATAAGGCCAAGCTACCAGAGAAGGAGGCATTGCACTTAGGTCTGAAATTTCATCATGAAGAATTATAAAACTTAACCAAATATTAATTGTCAGGAAATGTGTTTGAGCAAACGTGAAAGTAGCTCGTGTAAGGAGAGTTGACTTAAAGCCCTTAGTGATTGATACAAAAACATAGTACTGATTAGTACGTATTAAAATTTATTAAGAGTCTTATATTATCTACATTAATAATTAATGTGATTATAGATGAATAAATAAAATAATATTATGATATAATATAACATTACCACTCACCTAAAATAAAATATTATAATAATTATTAAACATCGATTCCTTATTGATGCAAAAATATTATTATGCTCTTTAATTTCAAAAAATTTAAGTATTATGAATAATAAAAATAATAATAATCAAAGGTATTCTTTAATTAATAATATAAAATTAAGTTATATAATATAATTAATAATTATATAAATATAATATTAAATTATTATATTGTAATAAAGATAAAATAATAATTAATATTAAATTACCTATAATAATTAAAATTAATAATTATATATATATATAATATAAATATTAAATAATATATAATAATTTATATATAAATATATATAGAATTATAAATGTAATAATAGATAATAATTAAAATTATAATAAATATAAAAAAAAAAATAATATAATTATAATAATATATAATAATAATAATATAATATAAATTATAAAATTAAAATTAATAAATTAATATAATATATATTAAATTAATATATATATTAAAATATAAATATATTAAATTAGTAAAATAATTAATAATAATTATTAAAATTAATATGTATAAATAATAATAAAATATAATTAAATTATAAATTAATAATATATAATTAAATTATAAATTAATATTAAATTATATATAATATTATATATATTATTAATATAATATTTATAATAATTATATATAATATAATATTATAATATATACAATATATATTATATTATATATATTATATATATATATATATACTATATATAATTATAATATTATATATATATATATATATAGGTATATAAATATATAATAATATATAATTACATAATATATGTATATAATGTAATTACATAATATAATATATATAATATATATATATATATATATATATATAAGTATTATATGATACAGTATTATATCATAATATATAAATATATATATATAATAATTATATATATATATATATATATATATATATATATATATGTCATATTGCCTTAAGATTATTAGATGATTTGGTGTTTAAGCTTCTAAATTTCTAAATCAATTTAGTTAACTTCTGTTTATGCGGCGTTATTTCACAAAATAAGGATCATTCAAAGTTTATGCATCGTCAAACTAATTGCTGTTCTTGAGAGTGAAGCTTGTAATATATTCTCACAGTTCTAATATGTCGTTTCAGCAAATGGACCTCCTTATGATGAAGCATGTGGTGGCGAAAATTCACTGATTTCTTTTTAAGCTCAAAAATTTGACTTACTTGCTATTTGTTCCAATTTTTAACTTGTTTCTCTAATTCTTTATTAGCTTTAAAAATTTTGTTACTTATCTGATCGGATCAATTTTACACACATCACCTCTGCGGCTGATAAATCCTTCTAAAGGAGCATTGCATATCAAAGTTATCATCTGGTCAACCTAATTGGCTGTTCCTGAGAGTGAAGCTTGTAATATATTTCTCACATTCTAATATGTTTTTTCAAAATGACCTCCTTTATGAGAAGCATGTGAAGTCTTAAAAATTCACTGTATTTCTTTATTGAACGCAAATATAAATTATCACTTACTTGCTTGTTGTTTCCAATTTTTAACTTTTCCTTTTATATCATTTATTAGCTTTTAAAAACTGGTTCCTTATCTGATTGCGAATCAATCTTCACATCTACCTGCTGCAGAAGCTGCAAAATCTTCTAAGGCATTGCTAAAAGCATCTGAAATATCTAATGAATATAACATTTTTTAATGTATTGCTCTGCTACTTAATATAAAAATATTAATCATATCCTTTTTCTATGAACTTTTTCATCTTCCTCTTATAACAAAAAATGGACCAAAACAATCTATTCCAATGGTTGTAAAAGGTGGTATGTTACTTCCAAGTCTATCACTGGGCAAATCTCCCATCAATTCATTAGTTGGTCTTGCATGAAGCTTTCTACAAATTATGCACTCTTTAAGAATTTTCTTAATAATTCTGCTTGCCCCAATGATGTAGTACTTTTCTCTCAAAGCATTTAAAACTGTTTGCTTTCCTAAATATCCATTAATTCTATAGAAATGTCTTATAATAATTACTGTTACATGATTATTTGGCAAGATAAATGGATGTTTAAACTTATATGATACATTCAAGTTTTTATTCCTCCTACTTATTCTTATGATTTCCTCATTATCTAAAAATGGTAGGAATTTTGCTAAAATGTGTCTTTTAGGTAAAGTCTCTTTCTTTTTTATTTTGTATTTTATATCATGGAACTCTTTATTTTGTACATATTTATATATAGCTTTTTCTGCATTTTTTAATTCTGCTATTGTCAAAGGACCTTTATTCCACTCTTTCTTATGCAGACCTTTTTTATCTCTTAAAATTCAAGCTACTTTTGCTTTTAATTTCATCCAGTCTGAAGCAGAATGTAGCAGTTTGTCTGTTGCCCTTTCTTGCAATTGTATGGCCATGACAGGTTAATTTTTTAAAATTTCCTCATTGTCATCATCTAATTTATGTTCCATATTTTGCTCTGGCCAATGAGCTTTGTCTTGATACAAAAATTCTGGACCTGTGCTCCATTGTTTGGTGTTCAAAAACTCATTACCAGATAAACCTTTACTTGCTATGTCTGCTATATTCAGCTTGCCTGGTACATAATTCCATTGACTTGTATTTGCTTGAGACCTTATGTAGCACACTCTATTATGAACAAATCTTTTAAATCTCTTTGACTCATTTTTTATGTATTGCAATACAATTTCACTGTCAACCCAAAAATACTCATTGTTTATGTTCATATCTAATTCATCCTTTAAAGTTTGGTGGATGGTAATTGCCAAATTTGATGCACTGAGCTCAATTCTATAGGGATGGTTAGCATCAAATTTTTAATTAATGGTATTAATCTAGTTTTAGATAATACTAAATAGCAATTTACCTCACCATTCTATCAAACAAATATTATGTATACTAGTGCTGCATAAGCAACTTGTGATCCATCTGAAAAATAATGCAGTTCAATACTTTTATAATTTAAACAATTTGGATTATATGGCCTTGGTATCTGAAAATCATTCAACTTATGAATGTTATTTAGCCATTTCATATAACTTTTTTTATATATCTGATGGGATTTCATCATCTCAATCTTTCTTTTTATCACATAATTTTTGAAATATTTTCTTTGCTGCTACTAGTACTGGACTTATTAAACCTAATGAATCATATATTGAAAATATACAACTAAGATTACCTCTTTTAATTAATTCTTTATGCTTTATATCTAATCTAGCTTTTATGAAATCATTTTCTGGGTCCCAGTTTAAACCTAATAATTTTTGTTAAGGTAGTTTATCCAATGATACGTTTATCTCTTTAAAAACTTTTGTTCGTCCTTATTATCAATAGAAAAATTATATATAGCGTATTATTATTAATTATTTAATGATTATATATTTTAAGGTAGTATGAACAATTCTTTAAACCTTTGATCCAATTAGGAGTAGAGACATAAGGTTTTAAAGTTGAGAAGAATTCTTTATGTGCTACTCACTAATCTTAACGTGCTCTTTAATTTTAATAAATTTAGCTATATAAATAAGTAAAAAAAAGAAAAGTAAGAATTAATATGAGGTGCAGTATAATGTAGAAAATAATGGGTACCACAAATTATTATATATACACCACAAAAATAATATGGCAAATAGTGACTATTATAATAATTGTTTTAACTTCTTTTTAAAGAAAAAAACTTCTATCTTAATATTTTCGCGCGCCTATACGACACTACTTAAAAGGAGGCTATTCCATTAGCTTTTTTACTTAATCATCAGGCTCAAGATCAGAGACGGAGCGTTGTGCTCGTGATCAACCGCGGTTTTAAAAGAGAATCGTATCCCTATCCAAAACACTACTTGAAAAATCCCTCTCTACACAGACGCCTCCTAAAAGATCATCCGCTCTCAGGTATCCGAACCATTCTTTCCGCCCCCCCCTCTCGGTCTTCTATCCCTTTCCCTGAACGTCGCTATATCATTATTACTTCATATCATCTTACTAGATTTAATAAAGATTGTACCTAAGATTTATAGGATATGATTTTACGGAAGATTAGCACTTCCTTAGATTGATGAACACCCTGACTTCACAGACTAGTGTTCAAAAACAACATCGGCGCCAGCTTTACGAAAGCGTAAAGAAACGGTGACTCAGGTCATAAAAAAGATATTCCCTAAATGGAAAATGAAGTTAAAATAAGAAACTGTTGCACAAGAGCCAAGTTTTTGAGATAGTAATTTTCGACACAACACAGAGTGTGGTTATTGTGAAATATATGTTTCTATTTTCAAAATCATTATAAGGGAGAGTATTGGATTTAGATTATTATTGAGAAATATACACACTCTCTTTTACAATGATAAAATACATGAGTATATAATTTACTATTATATAGATCTATTATATATTAGGTAATATATTACTAATACCCTACTATATATATATATATATATACTAAATAGTATATAATAGTGGTATATATATAGTATATAACCTATACTCCTACAGTGGATGGGCACGCGTAAGCAATTGAATTTGGGAGTTAGGGGCGATCACCCCTGGACACTAGACATTTTCGGTACATTATAGATCGAAATAATAGCTTTAGCCCGAATATATATTCGATACTAGCGATACTTTTGGTGAAAGCGTTTGGAGCCAGATTACATAATGCACGGTCACTTGTGCTGTCAAGTACGGTACAATCGATACATCGATACTCACAGTTTTCATATATTGTGGAAAAACAATACTGATAAATTGTTTAATTTATCAAATATAGTTATAAATACTTATCTAATAAGGCATATATAGATTAATGTTTGTTTTCTGTGCTATCATTTTTCTTTTAGATTAATTATATATTATAATTTATATATTATTATATATTATTAATATATTTATTAGAAGTAATAAAATAAATAGAAGTATATATAATATATGAGATTTTATTATATATATTTATATATACATACTATCTAAATATATACTCTCTCTCTCTCATATTAAAATATATATACTGAGTATACTAATACAGAGCTCTAATTTACAAGTAGAGTTAATTTATATATATATTTAAGATTATATATATATAATTCCTTTTAATCAACTATTATATATATATATATATATAATATTGTAGGTAAGTATTAATGAGGAAGTATATAGATTACTAGATATATTGAGTATATATCTATTAGACCACTAAAACATGGTATATATAATATAGTCAATACATGCAACAAGGGAATATTTCCTAGAACGATGGAACATTATTATTATTAAAATTGCGCCAATGAAAAATCATGTTTTTGAGCTTGCCCTCTCTTCTGGTAAATATAGTTTTATCTGCGTATGCACAGTAATAATGTCTCGAATTAATGACACCTACTATATATTTTTCACAATATATAATTCCGTGTAGTTTTCGATGCGCGAGAATGTGCCATTCTATCTCGCAAGAACAATTATTTAAGGTTTTTATTCGAGACCGTCAATCACAGATCCGAAACGTTGTTTTCCTAGCAATTACCTCTTGGATAGATAGAGGCATATGATGCTCAGGAGGTAGAGAATAGTTACTAAAACCCACAATAAGTTAGTTATGTATATACGTTCAGTTAAAACAGGATGAACTGGGGGATAACAATAACCCCAAATTCCTACCATAGCAAGAGAATCATATCAAGCTTTTATATGTTGTAAATATTTAAATATTACAATTATGCTAAATCTAATGTCAAGCCTCACACCTAAATTATGAAATTTCCCGTATAGCTCAAAGAGAGCGATAGAGTGATTACTTGTGTATAGGACATCTCTCTGTTTTGTGGATCCGTAATTATCTCTCCATATGCGCTCACAATCCTATCAACAGTCATCAAGGAGAGCAACATTACAAATTTATAGAGTTTATTTATTTTGAGTTATAACATATTGAGCGATCCGTATATAATATGCGGATAAGTTAACTATGTAGAGATAACACCAGTGACAAACTCCGGAGAACAATATGACGGATACTGGTTATAGGTTATATTGTCATTTATGTCTTGAAAACAGAATGCACCTATAATGAGCTACGGAGGTGTAATTAGACTGGTGAGAGATACAGATCCGATTTTATACCTCATTGCCACTTATAAATGTACAAGATTGTCTACACTAGGTATTTCAATGAATAAGGTTCGACCAAACTCTATCCATCTCGCCTACCGATTTTCTACAAGTACAACTCCCACCCGTAAACTCCTTGACATGGAGTTCGACTTTCTATTGTATATATCACGGTAACACTCACAACAGGCTACTTAACGGCAGTACAGGAACGGTACGTGTTGTCAATTACTACATAAGACAATTTTATTACAGAGCACTATTACATTGGTGCATCGGATACTGCATCCGGAACCATTTCCCGTGACGATTGGTTGTAGTGTCGTAGATCCAAAAGTGTTCCATAATTTTTGATCTCAAATTAAACGTCCTAAATGGAGCGCTGAGTGCATCCGTATTGTTAATGGATGGGATGAGGCCTAGGTTTATCCAATAAATGGCTATAATTAGAATTATATGGGTAGTAATGTATCAGTTACTAAGGATAGGACCGGAGAGATATGAACACAATAATTGCTATTATCAACCTATGTAAAACACGTGTATATATACACAGAGTAGTTTACTACCATAAATGATAGTAGTGCACTGCTAGATAAATAACATATATCTTGAATACCGGGTCCGTCGCTGTGTATCATTTACCGTTATATGAAACAACCTACATTTACAGCTGAATTGATAATCAAGAAATTAAACTTTACAGGAACAAACTGTTGTCAGTACTCTACCTCTAGGTGTATCCCATTATACAGAACATACGTCAAAATTTGTACGAACCAGCAAGAAAGTGACTGCAGCAGCATAACAACAAAGGGCTGTACAACACTCATCGTAAACGTAAACACAACCACCGGTAAGGGTAAGAATTAGAGAACTATGAGGGTCCTCTTCATTCACCGGAGGCCTCTAAGATCACCGGACTTAACTCAACCTGGAGTATTTACCACTATTGTATAACCAGGGTGTGACGGCCCCCTTGACATCCCGCCTGCTGACCTATGTGGGAGTTGCTACACTTAAGAAAAGTGGTCTCACCGGTGGGTACACACAACACCGATGCTAACCAAGTAAATTCTGAGCGTAGTCGAATTCAAACTTCACGCATTCGTCTGTATAGTCGACTCCGAAATATCACATTGTCTACATGACAAGGTGGACCAGACAGGCTGAACTTTTGCGTATGGAATAAGAGCAAACATTTCGCGCACCGCGTATAATGTATACATGCATATACGATGGAGAATGTACTACATAAATCAGAAGGTACTACAGGAAAGGATTTCCATACTATAGCGAAATAATACTTAAGTATGGACTGTAAATAAACGGATTGTTTACAGAGTCATCATTAAATTCATTTTCTGTTATAATCATAACTGTTCATCGTACCTACTATTAATAGTACCTAAATCTACAACGTAACGCTGTTATATAACAGGGGTTTCCGCCCTCATTGCACGGAGTTAGCTAATACCTATTCACAACTAAACATTTGTTCGGTAACTATTACGCAGCAGCACGTATTATTCCGTTTGTATTGAGAGGTACTTAACCTATTTGAATCGAGAGATGACTGTAATCTGATGCAACCTTAAATAATTTTGCCATAAAATGCAATTTAATTATCCGAACACACGGATTTTATTGAAAATTTTCGACATATCCATACCTAGGGTAATCAATTCCGCTCTTTATTTCCTACAAGTTTTCTAAATAATTTGACATCATTACGGAAATATTCCGTTGTTGCATACATTAGCTGAGGACCACGCACACAACAGCAGCACTGTACCAAATACTGAGCACTCGCATATATACCAGTAATATTTTAATAGTAGTTGAGATTATTATACTTACACTCTCTCACTCTATTACCTTTTACTATCCTATATAATATATTATATTACTAGTATATATATCTATGATATATATATATTACTGCTCTACCTATATATTTATATATGAGACCTGTTGTGCTATAAGGAAGAATGGCTATTTTTTTAATTTAAAAAAATAAGTAAAAAAGTTAATTTAATAAATAGCATTTTAGCAACTTTAGCTGTTTAAAATGAATGCAGGCACATGGAACCGCGATAAATGAATGCATAAATATAAGGAAGCTTCCCTTCCCGTGCCCCACCAGACGGCCGTGAGTTGCTGGAGAATATAGAAATATACTTTATTCTTAGTAAAAAAGTAAGATCTCAGCATATATCAATTTTTTTACGAATATGAAAGCACTAGCGTAAATTAGTCTGAAGTAGAAATTTGCAGACAACTTCTCAGGCCTTCTTCTAAATTATTTTTAATAACTTTCTTCGTTCACTACGTAGTCACTCTATACATACATTCTCCTATAAGTTTCACTGAAAATCAGTGGGTATAACTCAGCTGGTGTCCTTATAATTTCGATCAATTCTCGTCATCAGTTAATAAATATGATATTTGGGGGAATACTTTTCTCACTCATAATTATTAAAAAGAAAGTTTTGTACCACAGAATATTAATAAGTTCATGTTTTTTAATTTAATTCTTTCTTAATATAAAAAAAAATATAGAATTTTTACAAAAAAAAAAAAATTCCTTAACAAGCATGGGCCTGATAACCATCTGCCTATAAATCCTGAATATACAAGTACCTCGGCGATGTTCGTTCGGTCACTCCGGTACATCAATAAAAATTTGATGGGGTCAGATACCCGTTACATGCTTCGGCTAAGCTATTATGTCGGCTTTCCAAAAAGTGTTTCTCAGGCCCGCATACCTCTCCTCACGTATCGGTACATTAAAGTATCTGCCCGTACCATGTACCACGGTACATGTAACCATGTCATCCGTCTCATCTCAGCGGTATGCCCACTCTGTATATTCATATTACTATCTATATAGCTAATATATATTCTCCAAAAACTGTTCGTAATCTCTTTAGGTAGAATAAGATTACCTTATATAACATCATTAATATAATATAGTATATTATAAACTATTAAGTCTTCGTAAGAACACGTCCTAATAAATAGAACGCGATCGTAGTCTCTCTCGTGGTTGGTAAAAGATAAAAAGAAAAATAAAAGTTACCTAAATTACAAATAAAATTTACAAATTCTGTAATCAGATAAGTCGTATATTAATACTAACAACTTGAAAATTCAGTAGCATATTTTTCAAAATAAAATTTAAATTAAACAATTTAACAAAGTATAAAACAAAAAAAAAGTGTTTTGAGCTGAAAAGGCAAAGGCGATAGCGTCAATTAGCGAATTGATGTATTTCTCAAAAAAGCAGACAATGCAATCTACATATTCGGAACCGCCTTCATCTCCAACTCTTCAACTTCATTTACAACTTTGGGAAGAGGTAGATATTTTTGTGCCAATTGATTAACTTTAAAATCTTTATGAAAAAATAACTCACTTCAGCTTAAATAAAATATGAAAAATTTTATCTCCAATATTTTTTTTTTTTATCACATTTGTTACTATTTTCATTATCTTCTCAATAAAATATCCTTTTCTTCTCTCGCGCGCATTTAAGAACATCAACATCGTATTGTACTGTAATGTAAATGCAAATATCCTACTTAATAAATCTCTTATACCGTATATAACATATAGATTCAAGGATATCATCTCCATATCTGGAGATTTAATTCATACTTGTTATTAAGGATCATAAATCATAATGCTATACTCTTTTTATCTCACCTTTACTCACAAAGGTAAACAATTTTAAAATTTAACAAAGATTTTTCTGGGGGGTTAAAGTTATACGCGATGTCTCGCCTAATAACCTCCGCAGGGGGCATCGAACTCTAACCCCGCATCTAATACGCACGATGACAGTAATATATAATATATATTATATATTAATATATATTATACTATATATGATATATATATTCACTATAGCTCACATTATATATATCCGTATTATGCTATTCATTACATAATATTCTAGACTCTCTATATATATATTATATATAATTGCCAACATTTTTTTCACTTTGCCGATTCAGCTTGATCAGCATTCCATAGTATAACAGAGCTGTGAATGTAAGAAACAATCCATCTTTACTACAGTCTGATTCTAAAAATAGATTCCAATATGCCTTACACTATTAACTTTTAAAATCTACCTAATTAACGCATATTTTGATATTTCGCTTAATACAAAGATATTTAAACCATCCTAGCCGCTAGTGCTAAGCATAGAATTAGCCAAAATTCCTCATATATATATATATACTTATATTATATCTCTTACTATATATATATATATATATAGTATATATATAACTATATACTATATATATATATACTTATATATATTACTATCACTATTATATATAATATTTCATATATATATATATATTACTATATAGTATATATACTTATCGGGTTTGTCAAAAAATGTCTTGTTTTTTTTTTCGAAAAAAAACCAACTACCTTCCAGGGTTTTTTATGTTTTCTCTTCAGAAGAACCTTTCGAAAAAACATCCTGGTTGTTGGATTTTTTTCACAAGGGTTCTTTAAGGAATTTTCACATAGCCCTGAAAAAGTGGGTTAACATATTTAACTAGTTCTTATAATATATATATATATACTATATATATTATATATATATAATAAGTACTATATTACTATAATATATAACTTATATATATATATATATATATATATATATATATATTATATATATACTTAATTATATTATATATTATATATATATATATATATATATATATATTATATTACTACATTATACTATATATTATATATATATATTATATTTTCTGTAACTTTTTATGTTTATAAATTTTATACTTATAAATATTATGAATTTTAAAAATATATAATCATATAAAGAAATTAAAAAGACATTAAAAAAAAGACACTACTGCAGTGTCATTTCTCTCTGTGCTTTCTCTTCTCTTTTCATCTCTCCGTCCTCTTCTCTCTGCTCTTCTCTCCCTCTTCCATCTCTCCGTCTTTCTCTCCTCTCCTTTTCCCTCTCTCTTTCATTCCTTCTCCTCCTCCTCCGTCTCCTCTCAGCTGGATTGCTGCCTCTCTCCTTCTCTTCTCTCATTCTCTCTCCCTCCTCTCTCTCTCTCTCGTCGCCCATCTCTCTCTCCCTCCTCTCGCCCCCTCTCTCCCTCTCTCCTCCACCTCTCTCTCTCCTCTCCCTCTCTCCTCTCCTCTCCTCTCTCTTCTCACTCTCCTCACTCTCCT
>JABUQX010057033.1:10000-40974 GCA_015478945.1 Trachelipus rathkii | reverse complement strand
GTTTCCGATGGCAGGAGATTTATGGGAGTAAATTGAAATGCATAAAGGTGTTCCCAGCCTCTTGAACCATGCGAAGAAAAATGTCCTTATGATCCTACTACGCTGACATATCCATTTATCTTCGACCAAATTTCAGTCAATACATTGTAGTTCCTAAAAGTTGATCGTAATGTTTACTTACGAGTTGTGCATGTCTAGAAATTAATGACGCGATCAGTTTCAATAATTGTGACATTTGTATCGAGCTTTTTGATCATATGTTTAAAGATGTGAAGAAACTTCTTCACCCAAGCTTATCAGATATCTTTTTAATTTATTTAAAGGGTCACATTTAGATGAAGATAATATGAATTAAAAATCACTGCTTAAAGAACTTGGTAAAAGAAAATAACAGAAAAGAAATAATGGATATAATAAATATGACATAAAAGGAATAACAAAGGGAAGAAGGCGAACAAATTTGGAAAATATATAAAATAATATTTAAGTAATACAAAAATGTATGACGAACCTCTAATTATGATTACAAGAAAAATAATATTAAAGATCAAAAGCAAAGGTACTTTCATTAGAACTTTGAAAGGCAGAAAGAGAGAGAGAGAAAAAAAAACAATTTAAAATCAATATTACTTAACCTGAGGGAAACAATATTAAAATTAAAGAGCTTGAAATGGTTAATTTTAATTATTTAAATTATTGCATATATTATTAATTAAACATTATTATTATTATTATTATTATTATTATTATTATTATTATTATTATTATTATTATTATTATTATTATTATTATTATTATTATTATTATTATTATTAATACAAACAATTAAGAAATAATTATTAGTGCATTGATATTATTACTATTTAAAATATTTCTGTTGTCATTACCAATTGTGAAATTTAATTAATCCTATTATGATAATGTTGGGGGCTCATGGGACACAGATGGCATAATAGAGTGCTGTAATTAATATCCCCTTTTAAAATATTAGATAAATTAACATTTGCTTTGCATAACATTTCAATAATTGAAATTGTGATAGTTTTATAAATTTTGATCTATGCACTTATTAAAATAATATTTTTTAATTAACAATGGAATTTTTCTCTTCCTGAATAAAATTGGCGAATTTACGAATTTGTTATTATTATTATTATTATTATTATTATTATTATTATTATTATTATTATTATTATTATTATTATTATTATTATTATTATTATTATTATTATTATTATTATTATTATTATTATTATTATTATTATTATTATTATATTATTATTATTATTATTATTATTTTATTATTATTATTATTATTATTATTATTAATTTATTATTACTAATAAAAAAAAAAAAAAAAAAAAAAAAAAAAAAAAAAAAAAATAATAATAATAATAATAATAATAATAAAATTATTATTATTATTAGTAGTAGGGGGTCCATATTGGACCCCGAAAGTGACCGCGACCTTTTTGACCTTTTCTGACCGCGACCTTTTTTAAGCTCGAATTTTTACCTGACCTTGACCTTTTTTGGCCTTTACCTTTTTGGGCCTTGACCTTTTTTTCGACCAACCCTTTGGTCTTCCATGGGTCATTTTTGGCCCACGGTATTTTTTGGCAACCCTAATTTTTTGGCAACCCCAATTTTTTCGGCAACCCTGATTTTTGGCAACGCGCCAAACGGTTGCGTAAGCAACCGTTGTACGTATTGCCCCCCCCCTATTTTACGCCCCCTAATTTTTCGGCCATGGGTCAATTTTTTGCCCAGGTAATTTTTGAAATCATTCATTTTAGGGGCTTAGC
The DNA here is from genome assembly GCA_015478945.1 of Trachelipus rathkii. Taxonomy (NCBI): domain Eukaryota; kingdom Metazoa; phylum Arthropoda; class Malacostraca; order Isopoda; family Trachelipodidae; genus Trachelipus; species Trachelipus rathkii. Next base: position 39,169 of record JABUQX010057033.1, on the reverse strand, counting down.
CCTGATTTTTTGACTGCTTAACCTTTTTTGTCCTTCCCCTTTGCTCCAAAGCTTGACAGATACCATGGGTCAATTTTGACCCACTGTAATTTTTTGTCCTTCCTTTAGGGGCTTAGCCCTTTTTGATGTCTTAACCTTGTTTGACCATGATATTTAGGCCTTGTCCTTGCCATATACCATGGGTCAATTTTGGCCCATGCCAATTTTCTGGCCACTCGTGCCCCACCCGTCACATATTTCGTTCCTAACTTGAACGTATGTATGGATCTATCCTAACTTGGAACACCGTACACGCAACACACACACACACACACACTTACCACTTATACACAACATTCACTATGACACTTACACTCACCATAGATACTTACACTTACAATTTACACTTATTCACACGTACAAACACACGACCAACCCTTTGGTCTATCATGGGTCAATTTTGACCCACGGTAATTTTTTGTCTTCCGTGGGGGACTTAGCCCTTTTTTTGATGCTCTTAACCTTGTATTGACCGATTGATATTTCAGCTTGGACCCTTGCCATATTACCATGGGTCAAATTTTGACCCACTCTAACTTGATGGCTTGATGGTCCCAATCACCGTAAGGAGTACCTAGAGATGTTTATTAGTGTTTCTATTGAGTATTAGATGAGTTGCCTGGTGAGTGCCAGGTTGAGTGCGCCAAGGAGTGCCAATAGTGCCAATGGGCCATGTGGAGTGCCAATGAGTGCCAAGTGAGTGCCACATAGTGCCAAGTGAGTGCCACATAGTGCCATCTGAGTGCCACTTTTTCAAGCCTTTTTTCTAGCCTCCCCGAGCCTAGAATTAGCCCTAATATGGGTGTCTACCCCTAGGTTATAAGGTATGAGGATTCGATTGGTGTATATTACAAGTTGCTAGGATGCTTCCTACTATGAGTTAGTCTTTTTCTAACACTTATACACACTATATCACTTATACACACACATACACTAGGACACTTATACAACATTCACTATGACACTTACATTTACGCCATAGACACTTACATTCACACCGCACCACAGATACACTACACTTACACTCACACACTCCATATTTTGATGCCTCAACTTTTGATGCCTCCACTTATGCCTCAGCATTAATGCCTCAGCATTGAGCTCCAACTTTGAAGTTCATCTTTGATTGACTCATCTTTGATGCCGTCATCTTTGATACCATCTATATTGATGATTCATCTTTTCTAGCCTTTTCTATCACCCATCATAGAACAACACTAATATTAATGTCTTCCCCTAGGTCATAATTGGAACACCAAGGCGCAGCATGCGCCCTCCGCGCAAAGACAGTCAACCCCGCACCCGCAGGTGCGACCCGCCGCGCGTCCCCGCCCGCCGCGTGCGCCGCAGGCGCAATATTTTCCGCGTTCCCGCCCGCCGCGTGCGCCCGCAGGCGCAATATTCCAGCGCGAATGAAAAATATATATACTATAAGTCATTCATTTTTATTTCATACTTAAACATTTCAAAGAATTTCTTTTCAAATATACTATGAGTCATTCATTTTTATTTCATACTTAAACATTTTTATTAAAAACATTTTCGCGAACCTAAAACTGTAACTCATTACAGACATCTTTTATATTTTTACTTAATACTTTTTAATTTAAATTTTTAAAAATTTGTATGTAAGAAGAAAAGCCCAGAGTGCCTATTATATAATCATTTTATTTTACTACAATGGTACGGAAATTTTATTAAAAAACATATACTTTTTACATACCTTTAAAGCAGACTAAATCAGTAAATCAATAGAGGTGTATTACCTAACAACCTAAAGGGATTAGGATGCTTTTGTTTTACTGCTTTACTGCTTTAACTCATGTTTTACTGGCTTTAACTCCACTGCTTTACTTGCTTAACTATCTTGCTTTTACTGCTTTAACCTCCTCTGCTTTACTGCTTAACTCATATATTTATAACATTACATACCTTAAGCAGTAAATCAGTAAATCAATAGAGGGTACCTAACACCCAAGGATTAGTACTGCTTTGTGTTTTACGCTTTACTGCTTTAACTCCTGCTTTACTGCTTTATGCTTTACTGCTTTTACTGCTTTAACTCACATATTTATAACATTACATACCTTAAAGCAGTAAATCAGTTAATCAATAGAGGTTTACATAGCAAACAAGGGGTAGTTATGCTTGTTGTTTTACGTTTTACCTGTTTTAACTCAACGTTTACTGCTTTATTCACATATTTATTAAGCATTACCATACCTTAAAGCAGTAAATCAGTTTAAAACAAAAGAAGGGTGTTACATAAGAACAAGGGGGATTAGTTTGGCTATGGTTTAGATGTTTTACTGCTTTAACTAGTTTACTGCTTTTAACTTCTGCTCTACTGCTTTACTCATATGTTTTACTGTTTTAACTCGTATATTTATTAACATTATGTTTTCTTTTATATTTTTTATTTTGTTTTAATACTTTTTATTTTTATTTTTTTTATTTTGTTTTAATACTTTTTATTTTTATTCTTTTTATTTTATTTTTATTCTTTTTATTCTTTTTATTTTATTTTTATTATTTTACTTTTATTATTTTTTTTATTATTTTATTTTTTTTTTTATTTATTATACTTAGTGCTATTTACTTCATGCCTATTGTTATTATCATTTAACACACACACACACACCACACACACACACACACACTTACACTTATACACACATTCACTATGACACTTACACTTACACACCATGCACTATGGGGAACACTTATACACACATTCACTATGACACTTACATTTACCCATAGACACTTACATTTACACTTATACACACGCAGACACACTTACACTTATACACACATTCACTATGGCACTTACATTTACCCATAGACACTTACATTTACACTTACACACACACACACTTACACACGCAGATTTACTTACACTCACACAGATTTACTTACACTCACACACAGATTTACTTACACTCACACAGATTTACTTACACTCACACACAGATTTACTTACACACACAGATTTACTTACACACAGATTTACTTACACACACACAGATTTACTTACACTCACACACAGATTTACTTACACTCACACACACACATGCACACTCACTTACACATATAACGTATAATTTATTGAAACATTTTTATGTTTTAATTAAATACGTACATTTATATTACTCATTCAATTATAACTAAAATTATTTCAAAGTTTCTTAAAACTTCTATAATAAATCAATCATTATCTTTGAACAAAAAATTTATTATTAACTGTTAATACTTTTTTGTTTATAAATATTTTTAAACTATCAAGTGCTTTATTTTAATTTTTTTACTTAAATTTTATGAAAAATTTTATTAAAAACACATATATTTTACGTACCTAAAGCAATAAATCAGTAAATCAGTAAGGTCACCCCCTAGCACCCCGCTACACCAAGCTATTGCCACGTTTTGTCTCTATTGACTACTGGCTTTTACAATCAGTCTCTTAGCCGTGTAATAAGATATAAAAATAAACAAAATAAAAGCTCTTCTCTGCTAACATAACATGTATTTTATTAAAATCTTTCTAAGTTCTTATTTAAAAATAACAATTATTCACTTACATTTATATTATTCGTCGGATGGTAACTAAAAATATTCAAGTTTTTTAAATATTCGGATTCTCTTTATTAGTTATTATTGATTATATCTAGTGTACATTGAAATCCATCACGAGAAAACACAACAAACCGCACTCCTTAACAGATACGAAACGGACCTCTCTCTGTAAAATGTGTTGAAAATAACCACTTTAGGGCCTCAAAAGTTTAGGAATAATTCCTTTTTGTAATCCCGGCGGCGATTTAGCCTAATTCCAGGTTCAAAATAATTTTCAAACTGACCTTTTTCTGTAAAATGTTGTGCAATAACTACGTTAGGCCTAATTTAGGCCTAAATTTAGGATAGCCTTTTTGTATCCCAGCCGATTTAAGCCCAATACCAGGTCAAAAGGTAATTCCAGTATAGACAGAAATCGCAGAATCAATTTATTATTTTTTACTAAATATATCTTCCAACTGAAAACATGCTGGACGGTAAGATCCTTTAAGCATGTAAGAAGGAAATGTTTACTTTTCTTGTGAGTGGAGGGAGTAATCCTTATCTCTATATGACCTGCGTATGTGATTGTTCGAGAATTATTTTATCGCTTTTGGTTTTAAGGGTATGAAAAAACATGTTTTTTCATATCCTGAGGCCTACCTCTGATTTGGATGAAAATTATATTTGAAATCACTAGGATTTTTTAGACCCAAACTCATTTTAAAATCATACTCGTTTTGGCTTTTAAGCTGGTGCACAAGTTCTCTGATTGTAATAAAAAGTGTTCTTTTTCACTAAGTGTACATCATGATTCACCTTAACAGGTATACTCAATACAAGACATTGTACAGTGGGAAATCAAGATCCCGGAAAGTGTTTATTCTTATATAAAGAAAACCCAATGGATTTGAATGTGCTCGCCCATGCGAGCGCGAGTGTATATTATTATTTTCGTGAGCCAGATGAACACTTTGTATATGTTAATCACACTGCAAGAGTGGGCCTTACAGAAACTTTTAAACCAAAGCTCAGCTTTAACTCGACCAATATCAGTTATAGCCGGTGTTGAAGAAAACCCTAAGCGATAAGCAGTACTCTACGATTTTATAACAACATCAAAACATAATCAGTTTGGAAGTTAGATTATGGGAGAGAAATATTGAAAACAGCCGCATTTGAACCGAACAATCATTTGGATTCGTACATTCAGGCCTAATGCCAGCGAAATATATGATTAGAGGTTTACGTAGGCGATGTTATGGCAGATGAAGAAGACAATATGTGGTATCTAATTACGTACCGTAAGTTCATACATTCTATACAAGATACTGCGCATTTAAGAAAACCCTTGATCGATGATCCTACGCCCATCATCGATCGCTTCCTAAGTTCTATAGACGTACAAAAATTCATTTATCTACTTAGAAACAATGGCAAGGAAAGTAATTTATGCATTGTGATCCAGAATGTAAAGTTACTATTATTAATCTGAGCCGGGAACTTTTTTACAATATGTGTTAACTGAAGGTTATTATTGAGAGACGAAAACTATATCATCGATAATGATATAAATGATTTGCATATTTTGCAAAGATTTTAAGAATTTTAATATAAAATAGTCATAAACATCATGTGTAAAATGTATGTGAAAGTATATTAATGTTAACCTTATAAAACCATTGTAAATATATTTTAAAAGTATTGAGAAATGATTTTAGTTGTTATCCTTATATATATATATATATATATATATATATATATATATATATATATATATAAATATATAATATATTATATATATATATAATTAGTATATATTACTATATATATATATATATATATATATTAAACATTGAATAATCATATTAAATTTCTAATTATATAGTAAAGCTTTTATTATCCTTATTTTTACTTCTTAAATAAATATTTACATGTTTGTTAAGAGTTTCCAATCACAGGTAAGGGTCAGGATATGAAAAAACATGTTTTTTCATACCTTAAAACCAAAGCGATAAATAAATTTCTCCGACCCTCAACACATACGAGGTTCATAAGAGATAAGATGACTTACTCCGTCCACTCCACAAGAAAGGTAAACACTTTCCTTCTTACATGCTTAAAGGATCTTACCGATCCAGCATGTTTCAGTTTGTGAAATATATTTATTAAAATAATAATAAAACATTGATTCTCGATTCTTGTCTATACTGGAATTACCTTTTGACTGTATTAGGCTTAAATCGGCCTGGGATACAAAAAGGCTTATCTAAATTTAGGCTTAAATTTAGGCCTAACGTAGTAATTGCACAACCACATTTTACAGAAAAAGTCAGTTTGAAATATATTCTTTGACCTGGAATTAGGCCTAAATCGCCCCGGGATACAAAAAAGATTATCCTAAATTTAAGGCTTAAAGTAGTTATTTCAACACAATTTTACAGAGAGAAGTCAGTTCTATCTGTAAGGATGCGGGCTTGTTTGTGTTTCTCGTGTGGGATTGTCAATGACTAGATAATAATAATAATGAATAATAATAATTAATAAAGAAAATCCGAATTATTTAAAAAAACTTTTGAAATATTTTTAGTTAGCATCGAGCGAATATAATATAAATGGAAGTGAATAATTGTTATTTTTTAAATTAAATTAAAAAGATTTTAATAAAATACATGTATGTTAGCAGAGAAGAACTTATTTGTTATTTTTATATTATTACATGGCTAAAGATGAGGTAAAGCAGTAAGTCAATAGAACAAAACGGGACATAGCTTGGTGTAGAGGGGTGCTAGGGGGCTGACCTACTGATTTACTGATTTATTGCTTTAAGGTACGTAAAATATATGTTTTTAATAAAATTTCATAAAATTTTAGTAAAAATTATTTTAAAACTTGATAGTTATAAAATTTATAAACCAAAAAAGTATTAACAGTAATAATAAATTCTTTGTTCAAGATAATGATTGATTTATTATAGAAGTTTTAAGAAACTTTGAAATAATTTTAGTTATAATTGAATGAGTAATATAAATGTACGTATTTAATTAAAACATAAAAATGTTTCAATAAATTATACGTTATATGTGTAAGTGAGTGTGCATGTGTGTGTGTGAGTGTAAGTAAATCTGTGTGTGAGTGTAAGTAAATCTGTTAAGTAAATCTGTGTGTGTTGTAAGTATCTGTGTGAGTAAGTAAATCTGTGTGTGTAAGTAAATCTGTGTGTGAGTGTGTAAGTGAATCTGTGTGAGTGTAAGTAAATCTGTGTGTGAGTGTAAGTAAATCGTGTGAGTGTAAGATTAAATCTGGCGTGTGTAAGTGCTGTGTGTGTGTAATGTGTAAATGTAAGTGTCTATGGGGTAAATGTAAGTGCATAGTGAATGTGTTATAATGTAAGTTGCGTTGCGTGTGTATAAGTGTAAATGTAAGTGTCTATGGGTAAATGTAAGTGTCATAGTGAATGTGTGTATAAGTGTCATAGTGAATGTGTGTATAAGTGTAAGTGTCATAGTGAATGTGTGTAAAGTGTAAGTGTGTGTGGTGTGTGTGGTGTGTGTGTGTGTTTGTGATAAATTAAAATAGGCACCAAGTAAATAGCACTAATTTATATAATTAAAATAAAAATAAAATAATAATAATAAAATAATAAAAAAGTAAAATAATAAAAATAAAATAAAAAGAATAAAAAGAATAAAAATAAAATAAAAAGAATAAAATAAAAAGTATTAAAACAAAATAAAAAAATATAAAAGAAAATCAGATATTTAAAAAAAAATAGTTAAATGAAGGAACATTAATGCTAGTAACTATTTGAATTCAGCTTGTGAAAAACATATGAGTTAAAGCAGTAAAACACATGAGTTTAAAAGCAGTAAAACATGAGTCTAAAGCAGTAAAACAGCTAAAACAAAGCATTTACTAATCCCCCCCTTGTTGCTATGTAAACCTCTTTGTTTTACTGATTTACTGCTTTAAGGTATGTTAATATGCAAATTTTTTTAAGTTATTAAGCAGTAAAAACATGGAGTTAAAAACAGTAAAACAGTAAAACAAAAGCATGCTAACCCCTTGTTGCTATGGTAACACCTCTATCTGATTTACGGATTTACTGCTTTAAGGTATGTAATGTTAATAAATATGTGACGTTAAACAGAAAGCAGAGAGTTAAGCAGTTAAACAGAGAGTTAAAGCAGTTTTTTTTTAAAGCAGTTAAAAAGCAAAAAAGCCATACTAATCCCTTACGGTGTTAGGTAACACCTATGATTTTATGATTTACTGCTTTAAGGTATGTTAATGTTAATAAATATGAGTTATAAAAGCAGTAAAGCAGAGAGTTAAAGCAGTAAAGCAGATAGTTAAAGCAGTAAAAGCAGTGAGTTAAAGCAGAAAACAATTGAGTTAAAGCCAGTAAACAGTAAAACAAAAGCATATTAATCCCTTAGGTGTTAGGTAATAACACCTCTATTGATTTTACTGATTTACTGCTTTTTAAAGATCTTCGATATGTGTAAAAAGCATAATGTTCTTTAATAAAAGTTCGATACAATTGTAGCTCTAAATATAAAAATGATTATTATATTCCAGGCACTTTGGCTTTTTCTTCTTACATACAATTTTTTAAAAACTATTATTAGAATTAACAAGTATTAAAGTAGAAAATCATAAAACGATGGTCTGTTTCAATGAGTTTTTACAGCGGTTTTAGGTTCGTCCGAAAATGTTTTTTTAATAAAATGTTCATAAAGTATGAAATAAACATGAATGACTCATAGTATATTTGAAAAGAAGTGTCTCGCTCTTGAAATTGTTTTAAGATTTGGAAATAAAAAATGCAATGACTCCTTCAGTATATATATTTTTATCCATTTCGCGCTGCGAGATATCTGCGCCGCAGCGGGCGCACGCGGGTGCGCGGGAACGCGGAAATTCATTGCGCCTGCGGGCGCACGCGGCACGGGCGGGAACGCGGCGGGCGGGGACGCGGCCGGTCGACCTGCGGCTGGTGCGGGGTTGACTGTTTTTGCGCGGAGGGCGCATGCTGCGCCTTGGTGTTCCAATTATGACCTAGGGAAGACATTAATATTAGTGTTGTTCTATGATGGGGATAGAAAAGGCTAGAAAAGATGATCATCATATAGATGGTATCCAAAGATACCGGCATCAAAGATGGTCATCAAAAAGATGAACCTCAAAGTTGAGGCATCAATGCGTTGAGGCATTAATGCTGAGGCATCAAAAGCTGAGGCATCAAGTTGAGGCATCAAAAATATCGAGTTGGTGTGAGTGTAAGTGAAGTGTTATCTGTGTTGCGGCGTGTGAAGTAAGTGTCTATGCGTAAATGTAAGTGGTCATAGTGAATGTGTGTATAAGTTGTCATAGTATATGTGTGTATAAGTGATATAGTGTATAAGTGTTAGAAAAAGACTAACTCATAGTAGGAAGTAGTCTAGCAACTGGGCGGTGCCGGTGCGTGCGTGGTGCGCTCATTTTGGTGCGGTTGCGGTGCGGTGCGCATCAAAATTTCAGTGACCTGGTCGGTGCGTGCGGTGCGGAAGAAAAATAAAAGTGCGGTGCGGTGCGGAGGCAGTCGAGAGTAAAATTAACGGTCGCGGTTAGGGTTGGCAGAGCACCGGTATTTTGGGCACCGGCACCGCACCGCACCAGTTCCCCAACAATTTCGAAAAATAAAATAAAATTGAAAAAAGGAAAATTGATTGAATAATATAATATATATAGTATACTATATATATATATATATATATAATATATATATATATATTATATATATTATATATATATATATTATTATATATATATATATTATATATTATATATTATATATTATATATATTATATATATAAATATATATATATATATATATATATATATATTAGTGAGCTTATATATCATTATATTATATATATATATTATATAATATAATATATATTATATATAAATATATAGTGATAGTATAATATATAAACGTACTTTCTGGCCCTTTAATCGGGCTAATTGGGCATGATTTCGTCGCTTTTGTTTATTTTTTTGCAAACTATCGCTTGGAATGAATCATGTTTTGATTCCGGAGAAACGCCTCTGCTTCCTGCTGAAAAAAGTAGGCGCCGTAATCACGGATGGGTGAACACGTTCATTCCATCTTCCACTAAATCATTTCTCCTCAAATCCATGGTTCGATGGCTCTTGTTTCGTGCCAATCAGGAGCGTGACATTGAGTATAGGGTTGAAGAACCCTTCGTTCTCCTAATTTCTCTAACTAATTTTCCGCTCTAGCCCGGCAGTCGATGCAAGATATTATATAGAAGGCCAAAGCGTTTCTTACATTTAAAAGGAAGTGTGGCTTGCCCTTCTTGATTCTTCTTCTGATAAAAATTTCTGCCTCTTGCCAAAAAACATCTCCAATAACTTCTGTAAATCTGCCTTTCCCTCTTAGTCCATTCTGATAGTGTCTCTCCTTCTGAAAAGGTTAATCTCTTTGGTCTTCTTTTTTTTATCTAATTCCACCCTATTCCACCCTGGACAATTCCGGCTCCCTCCTCCTGCTCCATCCCCCTCTCAGGTGTCCAATGTCTCTACCTTTCATTACTCATGATCGAGTACATGATTTATTACTGAGATCAGAACGTCCGAAGGCCAGTGGCCCAGATGGCCATTCCACCTTCGTGTATTGAGGAGTGTGCTTCTGAAGCTGGCGCTGTTCTCGTTTCAACTCTACTCCTGTGCCTCGATACTAATACTTTTACTCCAATGCTGGAAGCGTTCTTTTATTCACCCAATCCCCCGAAAAAAGGAAGCCGCTTGATCCTTCTAACTATTGCCCATAGCTCACACTTGTATTCTATCTAAAATCTTGAAAACTTCCTTAACTCTCATTGCCTCGATCATATAGAATCTCATCCTTTCAGATCGTCAGTATGGCTTTCGACGTTCCTATCTCGCTGATCTATGGTCTTCTGCCTTGAAGGGACGGGGGAGTCTTGTTGTTGGTAGCGCTGACCATATCTAAAGCTTTGACAGGTATGCATTGCGGCGGCGTTACTCTACTAAGTACCTTCCTTTAGGATTTCCTTCCCTTCGCTTTGTTTACTCTTGTCTAGTTTCTTTCAGATCGTTCCATTTCAGCCCTTGTTGATGGAGCAACCTCTTCTCCTTTCCTTATTAATTGTGATGTTCCTCAGGGTTCTGTTTTATCTCCTAACTTTGATTTCCTACTATTCTTTAACGATCTTCTTAGGCTGCACTTCTATAACTCTGTTCACTCTGTATGGCCGATGACTCATCTCTCCATCTTCCACTCATTTCAATGGTGCTCCTCGTTTTTGGTATCTTAGAGTTTCTTCTGTCGTTTCTACAGCTTTGCTGATTCAATTTCTTGCCGATTGGTCCGGGATTTCTCAGGTGGCGGTAACGCGTAATTCGTTGTTGGAAGTTCAACTCCTTTTGAAAGCGTAACTTCTTCATATACTTCCCTCTCTTAAAACACTCCCAACTTCCTATCCCTTATACGGCTCTATGTCTACCCGCTAATACACACATTAACATTCTTTGGATAAACATAATAGTGAATTGTCTTGGAGACCTCACATCCCATCGTTTGCTAAAATGGCCTCAAAAAAAAGCTGGAATTTCTGTTAGATCGCTAGTGAATATTTTTTTTCTTCTTGCTTCAAGAGTTACTCCAGTTATATTAAGAGGTCTTATTCGTCCCTGTGTTGAGGTAATTACGTTCCCACATTTGGGTGTGATATTCCGCGTTCCACTCCCTCGCTTTTAGAATTGAAGCTAAGGCTCTAATAAGGCTTTAAAACTGTCCCATAGTTCTGACTCCCTTGGACCCTCTTTCTTCTGCGTCGTGGCGTTGGGCCCTATGCTATTTTTATATAAATATAACAAACGGCAGATGCTCTCGAGAGAAATTGAACCTCTCGCATTCCTCCACCACTGCGTCGCCCTCGTAACACACGAGGTGCCTTGTTCTCTCATGAAAATTGTGTTGAACTATTTGGAGACAAGGATCACTCGTTGTGGACCTCCTTTTTTCCAGCCACATCGTGTTTTGTGGAACGTGCCTTTGACTTCTTCTATTTCCCTTGCAATATATAATCTTCCTCTAATAACAGTCCACGTCTTCGCCACCTGAGGAATTGCGTTATCAGGGTGGTTTACTTGATCCATTTATTTTAATTTTTGTTCTTCTTCTTTGTAATTTTTCTTCAATTTTTTTATGTTTGTCCCACTCCTTTTTGGAAAGGGCCCTGCTCGTGAGTGGTGTAGTATCATGTAATATATATATATATAATATATATATATATATATATATTATATATATAATGATATATATATATATATATATATATGATATTATATATATATATATATATATAATATAATATACTATATATACGATATATATATATTAATATATATATATATATATATATACGGCCTATATATATATCATATATATATATAATTATATATATATAATATATATATATATATATATATATTACTTATATATTATATATATATATATATATATATATATATATGCCCTTCAGTAGGTGTATTAGCTACAGATCGTCAGAGTAAATAAGAGTATGAAATGCTGGTTTACATAAGATTTTTTTTTTTTGAAGCAAGAAAACAACGGTGTAGGATCATTCTATGTACTAGCTCCAACACGCTGCAGCGCTGAAATTCATGTTCCAAGGGTTTATTCAGAATTACAAGTGATAGATAAACAGATAGGTTTTCCATGTACGATGTTAATTTTCTCCAATCATTAATTGGTACAACTAACAATTGTAATCTGAACCATAAATTTAAAGGAGAAAAAAGAAATTTCATATCGTCTCTCACATCATTTTTATTCCTTGACTGTCAGTCTGAGGATATCAATACTCTCTTCAGAGTTATTACGAGAGGATGACAAACAGTGTTTGCTGATTATCATATTGATATCTTTAAATGACAGTCAAAAAATAAAAATGATGAGAGAGACGTATTGAAATCTTTTCTCCTTTATAAATTTATGGTTCGGTTACAATTGTTATTGTACCATTAATGAGGGAACAATATCTTAAATGGAAAACTATCTGTTTATCTATCATTGTTTTTGATAAACCTTGGAACATGAATTTCAGACGTGCTAGGTGTTTGAGCAAACATAAAATGATCTACACCGTTAGTTTCTTGGCTTTTCAAAAAAAAAAATCCTTATGGTAAACCAGCTTTTCATATCTTATTTGCTCTGACACGGATCTGTACTAATACACCTACTGAAGGCAATATATATATATATATATATATATAAAAATAAATATAATATATATATTATATATATATATATATATATATATTATATATATATATATATATATATATATATATACTATATAATATTTACATGATACTAACACTCACGGGCAGGGCCCTTTTCAAAAAGAGGGGCAAAAAAAAAAAATTGAAGAAAAAATTACAAAGAGAAAACAAAAAAATTAAAATTAAAACTGAAAAAATTAAACCCACCCTGTCCCTTGCCTAAGGCCAATTTCCTTTCAGTGGGCGAAGACGTGGGACTCTAATTAGAGGAAGATATATATATTGCAGGGAAAATAGAAGGAGTCAAGGAGTTCCACAAAACAGATTGTGCTGGAAGAAAAGGAGTACCAAACGAGTGATCCTTGAGTCTCCAATATTCACCCAATTTTCATGAGAGAACAAGCCACCTCTTTGTTTACGAGGGCGACGCAGTGGTGGAGAAATGCGAGAGGTCAATTCTATGATAACCTATTAACGTTTAATATTTATAGAAAATAGATTAGGGCACCAACGCACGACGCGAGAAAGAGGTCAAGGGATTCAGAAACTATGGGAAGGTTTATAAGCCTCTAGCCTTAGCTTCAATATTAAAAGGAGGTGGAAACCGATCCACCCCAAAATGTGGGAACAGTATTCCATACAGGGGACGAATAAGGACTCTTATATTAACTGAGTATCTGAGCAGAAAGAAAAAAAATTCAAGGCAAATCTGAACAGAATTCCCAGGCTTTTTTGAGGCCATTTAGCAACCGATGTGATGTGAGGTCTCTCCAAGACAATTCATTATTTATGTTTAGTCCAAGAATGTTTAAGTTGTTGTTTACGGTAAGACATTAGAGCCGTCAAAGGGATAGGAAAGTTGGGAGGTGTTTTTAAAGAGAGGGAGATATGGAAGAAGTTAGCTTTCAAAGAGTTGAAACTTCACAAGGTTACGTTACCCCACTGAGGAAATCCCGACAAATTCGGCACAGAATTTGAATCAGAAAGCTGTAGACGAGAAGAAACTCTAGATACAAACGGGGAGGCCACAATTGAAATGAGTGGAGAATGGAGAGATGAGTCATCGCATAAGAGTGAAACAGAGTTATAATTTGCAAGCTAAGAAGATTCGTTAAAAAGAAAGTAGGAATCAAAGTTGGAGAATAAAACAGAACCCTGAGGAAAACATCACAATTAAAAGAAAGGAGGAAGAGTTGTTTGCTCCATCAACAAAAGCTGGAATGGAACGTTCTGAAAGAAAACTAGACAAGAGTAAACAAAGCGAGAAGGAGAAATCCCAAAGGAAGTAGCTTAGGAGAGTAGCGACGCATGCTATACCCTGTCAAAAGCTTTAGATATGTCAAGCGATTACAACAAGGACTCCCCACGGTTCCTTTAAGGGCAGAAGACCAATTAGAATCAGCGAGATAGGAACGTCGAAAGCCATACTGAGTGATCTGAAAGGAGGGAATGAGATTCTATATGATCGAGGCAATGAGAGTTTAAGGAGAGTTTCAAAAGATTTAGAAGAATAGCAAGGATTAAGGCAATAGGTCATAGTTAGAGAGGATCAGAGCGGCTTCCTTTGTTTTGGGATTGGGTGAATTAAAAGAACGCTTCCAGCATTGAGTAAAAGTATTAGTATCGAGGCACAGGAAGTAGAGTTGAACGAGGACGGCGCCCAGCTCGAAGCACACTCCCTCAAAACACGAGGTGGAATGCCATCTGGGCACTGGCCTTCCGGACGTCATTTGTCTTAGTATCTCATGTACCCGATCATGATTAATGACAGGTAGAGACATTGGACACCTGAGGGGGGAGGGATGAAGCAGGAGGAGGGGAGCCGAAATCGTCCAGGGTGGAATTAGATGAAAAAATAAGACCAAAGAGATTTAGACTTTTTCAACAAGCAACAGAACCATCAAAGCAAATAAGAGGGGGAAAAGGCAGATTACAGAAGTTATGGAGATGTTTAGCAAAAGGCCAGAAGATTTTTTTATCAGGAAGAAGAATCAAAGAAGGGGCAGCACACTTCCTTTTAATGTAAGAACGCTTTGGCCATTCTAATCAAATATCCTTTGAATCGACCCGGGAGAGCGAAAATTAGTTAGGAGGAATTAGAGAACGAGGTTCTTTCAAGCCCTATACTCAATGTCACGCTCCTGATTGGCACGAGAACAAGAGCCATCGAACCATGGATTATGAGGAGAAATGATAGTGGAGCATGCGACATGAAGTGTTTCCATCCCATCGTCGGATTACGCGCTACTTTCAGCAGAAGCAGAGGCGTTCTCCGGAACAAACGATGATTCATCCAAGGATAGTTTGCGCAAAAAAAAAAAAAGCGACGAAATTCATCCCAATTAGCCGATTAAAAAGTGTCAGAAGTTCGCTATATATATATTATATGAATATATATATATATATATACTATATATATATATATATTATATATATATATATAATATATAACTATTACTATATTATAATATATATATATATATATATATATATATATATATATATATATATATATATATATAAATAATATATATATATTATATATATATATATATAATATAATATATATATATATATTATAATATATATATATATATATATATATATATATAATTCAATATTACATATCAGTCAATTTTTTCTTTTTTCAATTTTATTTATTTTTCGCAAATTGGTTGTGGGAACTTGGTGCGCGGTGCGGTGCGTTCGCAAAGGCCCGCACCACGCTTCCGCACCGACGCACCGTTAATTTTTCTCTGCTCCGCACCGCACCGCACTTTTATTTTTTTCTTCGCAACCGCACCGCACCGCACCAGGTCGCTGAATTTTTGATGCGCACCGCACGCACCGCACCACACGAGCGCACCACCGCACCGCACCGCACCGCACCGGTGCCGTCGGCCAACCCTAGCTTTCCTACTATGAGTAGTCTTTTTCTTAACATTATACACACTATATTCAACTATTACACACATTACTAACTATGACACTTATACACACATTCACTATGACACTTACATTTACGCATAGACACTTACATTCACACCCGCACACAGATACACTTACACTTACACTCACACACTCGATATTTTGATGCCTCAACTTTGATGCATTTTCTTATTGCCTCAGCATTAATGCCTCCAAGCATTGATGCCTCCAACTTGAAGTTCATCTTTGCATACTCATCTTGATGCCGTCAATCTCTTGATTACCATCTATAATTGATCGATTCAATCTTTCTAGCCTTTCTATCACCCATCATAGAACAACACTAATATTAATGTCTTCCCCTAGGTCATAATTGGAACACCAAGGCGCAGCATGCGCCCTCCGCGCAAAAACAGTCAACCCCGCACCCGCAGGTGCGACCCGCCGCGTCCCCGCCCGCCGCGTTCCCGCCCGCCGCGTTGCGCCCGCAGGCCGCAATATCGTTCCGCGTTTCCCGCCGGGCCGCGTGCGCCGCAGGCCGCAATATTCCAGCGCGAATTATTATTTATATATACTATAAGTCATTCATTTTTATTTCATACTTAAACATTTCAAAGAATTTCTTTTCAAATATACTATGAGTCATTCTTATTTCATACTTAAACATTTTTATTAAAAAACATTTTCGGCGAACCTAAAAACTGTAACTCATTACAGATTTTCTTTGATATTTTTTACTTAATTACTTTTTAATTTATAAATTTTTAAAAAATTGTATGTAAGAAGAAAAAAACCAGAGTGTCTGATATATAAACATTTTATTTTACTACAACTGTACGAACTTTTATTAAAAACATTAACATTACATACCTTAAA
Source organism: Trachelipus rathkii (assembly GCA_015478945.1). Classification (NCBI taxonomy): domain Eukaryota; kingdom Metazoa; phylum Arthropoda; class Malacostraca; order Isopoda; family Trachelipodidae; genus Trachelipus; species Trachelipus rathkii. The sequence continues at coordinate 22,431 of JABUQX010057033.1, read as the reverse complement.
GCAGTAAATCAGTAAATCAATAGAGGTGTTCCCTAACACCTAGGGGGGATTAGTATGCTTTTGTTTTACTGCTTTACTGCTTTAACTCATGTTTTACTGCTTTAACTCACGCTTTACTGCTTTAACTATCTGCTTTACTGGCTTTAACTCTCTGCTTTACTGCTTTAACTCATATAATTTATTAACATTACATACCTTTTAAGCAGTAAATCAGTAAATCAATAGAGGTGTTAACCTAACACCTAAGGATTAGTATGCTTTTTTTTTACTGCTTTACGGCTTTAACTCTCTGCTTTACTGCCTTAAAACTCTCTGCTTACTGCTTTAACTCACATATTTTATTAACATTAACTACCTTAACAGAAAAAAACGTTAATATCACGTAAATCAATAGAGTGTTACATAGCAACCAAGGGGTTTAGTATGCTATTGTTTTACTGTTTTACTGTTTTAACTCATGTTTAACTCATGTTTTTCACATATTTCATTACATTACATACCTTAAAGCAGTAAATCAGTTAAACAAACCGTTGTTACATAGCAACAAGGGGGGATTAGTATGCTTTTGTTTACTGTTTTACTTGCTTTAACTCATTTTTACTGCCTTTAACTCATGTTTACTGCTTTTAACTCATATGTTTACTGTTTTAACTCGTATATTTATTACATTATGTTTTCTTTATATTTTTTATTTGTTTTTAATACTTTTTATTTTTTATATTTCATTTTCTCTTTAATACTTTTTATTTTTTATTCTTTTTATTTTATTTTATTTTTTCCCTTTTTTATTTCTTTTTATTTTATTTTTATTATTTACTTTTTAATTTTTTCTATTTATTATTTTTATTTTTATTATCCTCATCTATTATACGTAGTGCTATTTACTTCCATTGCCTTATTGTTATATCATTTAACACACACCACCACACACACACACACACAACCACTTACACTTATACACACATTCACTTGATGACACTTACCACTTTATCACACATTCACTATGGACTCACTTATACACACATTTCACCGTATGACACTACATTTACCATAGACACCTTACATTTACACTTTATTACACACGCAGACGCACTTACACTTATACCACACCCACACACACGCCACTTACAATTACCCATAGACACTTAGATTGAACTGATCACACACACACACTTACACACGCATTGGCGGACGTAGAGTTAAAATGTTTTACTTTAAGGAAAAGAAACAGATTTACTTACACTCACAACAGATTTACTTACACTACACACACAGATTACTTACCACACACATGACTTTACTTACACACAGATTTACTTTACACCACACACCACAGATTTAGCGTGTACACGCACACACAGAGTTACTTACACTCACACACACACACCTCACTCTACACATATAACGTATAATTTATTGAAACATTTTTATGTTTTAATAAATACGTACATTTGATATTTATTCATTCAATGTAAACTAAAAATATTTCAAAGTTTCTTAAAACTTCTATAATAAATCTAATCATTATCTTTGAACAAAGAATTTATTATTAAATGTTTTAATGGTTGATGGTTATAAATTTTATAATTATTAAAGATTAAATTTAATAGTTATTTACTAAAATTTGTAATGAAATTTTATTAAAAAACATGCTATTTTACGTACCTTAAAGCAGTAAATCAGGTAAATCATTAAGGTCAGCCCCTAGCACCCCTCTACCCCAAGCTATGCCACGTTTTGTTCTATTGACCTTACTGCTTTACATCATCTTAGCCAGTTATAAGTATAAAAATAACAAAATAGGTTCTTCTCTCTGCTATCATAACATGTATTTTATTAAAATCTTTCTAAGATCTTATTTAAAAATAACAATTATTCCCTTACATTTATATTATTCGCTCGATCCTAAAACTAAAAATATTTCAAATTTTTTAAATATTTCGGATTTTCTTTATTATTATTATTATTATTATTATTATTATCTATGTAAAACCTTGACAATCCATCACGAGAAAACACGAACAACCCGCACTCCTTACAGATACGAAACTGAACTCTCTCTGTAAAATGTGTTGAAATAACTACTTTAGGCCTAAATTTAGGATAATCCTTTTTGTACCCGGGGCGATTTAGGCCTAATTCCAGGGCAAAAAAATATTTTTCAAACTGACCTTTTTCGTAAAATGTGTGCAATTAATACGGTTTAGGCCTAAATTTTAGGCATAAAATTTAGGATAAGCCTGTTTGGTATCCCAGGGCCGATTTAAGGCCTAATACAGGTCAAAAGGTAATTCCAGTATAAACAAGAATCGAGAATCAATGTTATTATTATTTTTATAAAATAATTTTCAAACTGAAACATGCTGGATCAGCGGTAAGATCCTTTAAGCATGTAAAGAAGGAAATGTTTACCTTTCTTGTGAGGGGACGGAGTAATCCTTATCTCTATATATGACCTCGTATGTGATTGGTCGGGAATTATTTTATCGCTTTTTGGTTTTAAGGTATGCAAAAAAACATGTTTTTTCATTTCCTGAGCCCAAGTTTCGTTTATTTAATTAAACTCTTAACATACATGTAAATATTTATTTAAGAAAGTAAAAATAAGGATAATAAAAACTTTACTGTATAATTAGAAATTTAATAATCATTAACTTACAATTGATTTAATATATATATATATATATATATACTATATATATATATACGTTATATAATATAATATATAATATATATATATAATATATATTATAATATATAATATTATATATATATATATATTATATATAAGGATAACATTAAATATATCTTGAGTTTTTAAATATATTTACAATGTTTTTTATATTAAAGGTACACATTAAATATAACCACTTCCACATACATTTTTCACATGATGTTTATGACTATTTTATATTAAAACTCTTCTAAATCTTTGCAAATATCCCAATCATTTATATCATTATCGATGATATAGTTCGTATCTCAGTAATACCTTCAATTAACACATATGTAAAAAGTTCCCGCTCAGATATCATAGTATATTTACATTCTGGATCACATGCATAAATACTTTCTTGCCATTGTTTTCTAAGTAGATAAATGAATTTCTGTACGTCTATAGAACTTAGGAAGCGATCGATGATGGGCGTAGGATCATCGATCAGGGTTTTCTTAAATGCGCAGTATTCTTGGTATAACATGTAATGAATTACGGTTACGTAATTAGATAACACATATGTCTTTTTCATCTGCAATAACATTCGCCTACGTACCTCTAGCATATATTTCAGTTGCATTAGGCCTGAAATGTAGAATCCAAATGATGTAGGCTCAAATACTGCTGTTTCATTATTTCTCCCCCATAATCTAACTTCCAAACTGATTATGTTTTGATGTTTATAAAATGATAGAGTAAGCTGCTTATCGCTGGTTTCTTCACACAGGCTAATAACTGTTTCGGTTCAGTTTAAAGCTGAGCTTGGTTTAAAGTATTCTGTAAGCCACTCTTCAGTGTGATTACATATACAAAGTAATTCATCTGGACTCACGAAAATACGCTTTGTATTATAACATGGTGATTGGGTAGTACACTTGAAAAATTCAAATCCATCGGGGTTTTTTTATATAAGAATGAAACCCTACTTCCTGGGATCTTGATTTCCCACTGGACAATGTCTTGTATTGAGGTATACCTGCTAAGGTGAATCATAATATACACTTAGTGAAAATAGAACACTTTATTTACAAATCAGAGAACTGCGCACAGCTTAACAGCTAAAATGACTATGATATTAAAATGAGTTTGGGTCTTAAAGATAATGCTAAGTTAATTTTCATCCAATCAGAGGTAAGGCTCAGGGATATGAAAAAACATGTTTTTTTCATAACTTAAAACCAAAAAGCGATAAATAATTTCATCGACCAATTCACATCGAGGTCATATTAGAGATTAATGATTACTCCGCCACTCACAAGGAAGGTAAACATTTCCTTCTTACCTGCTTAAAGGATCTTACCGATCCAGCATGTTTCAGTTTGAAATATATTTATAAAAATAATAATTAAACATTTGATTCTCGATTCCTGTCTATACTGGAATTACCTTTTGAACCAGTATTAGGCTTAAATCAGCCTGGAATACAAAAAGGCTTTATCCTAAATTTTATGGCCTAAATTTAGGCCTAACGTAGGTATTGCACCACATTTTACAGAAAAAGGTCAGTTTGAAATATATTTTGACCTGAATTAGGCCTAAATCGCCGCGGATACAAAAAGGATATCCTAAATTTTAGCCTAAAGTGGTTATCTTCAAACACATTTTACAGGAGAGGTCAGTTTCGTATGCTGTTAGGAGTGCCGGGTTGGTTGTGTTTCTCGTGATGGATGTCAATGTACATAGATAATAATAATAATAATAATAAAGAAAAATCCGAAATTATTTAAAAAAAACTTTGAAATATTTAGTTAACCATCGAGCGAATAATATAAATGTAAGTGATAATTTATATTTAAATAAGAACTTAGAAAGATTTTAAAAAAATACATGTTATGTTAGCAGAGAAGAACTTATTTTGTTATTTTTATACTTATTACATGGCTAAAGATGATGTAAAGCAGTAAGTCAATAGAACAAAACGTGGCATAGCTTGGTGTAGAGGGGTGCTAGGGGCTGACCTTACTGATTTACTGATTTATTGCTTTAAGGTACGTAAAATATATGTTTTTAATAAAATTTCATAAAATTTTAGTAAAAATATATTTTAAAACAATTTTATGAAAAAAAAAAATTTTATAAACAAAAAAGTATTAACAGTTAATAATAAATTTTTTGTTCAAAGATAATGATTGATTTATTATAGAAGTTTTAAGAAACTTTGAAATATTTTAGTTATTATTTGAATGAGTAATATAAATGTACGTATTTAATTAAAACATAAAAATGTTTCAATAAATTATACGTTATATGTGTAAGTGAGTGTGCATGTGTGTGTGTGAGTGTAAGTAAATCTGTGTGTGAGTGTAAGTAAATCTGTGTGTGTGTGTAAGTAAATCTGTGTGTAAGTAAATCTGTGTGAGTGTAAGTAAATCTGTACTGTGAGTGTAAGTAAATTCTGTGTGAGGTAAGTAAATCTGTCGCGTGTGTGAAGTAGTAAGTAAATCTGTGTGAGCTGTAAGTAAATTTCTGCGTCGCGTAAGTGTGTGTGTGTTAAGTGTAAATGTAAGTGTCTATGGGTAAATGAAGTGCCATAGTGAATGTGTGTACTAAGTGTAAGGGTGTGTCTGCGTGTGTATAAGTGTAAATGTAAGTGTCTATGGGTAAATGTAAGTGTCATAGTGAATGTGTGATAAGTGTCATAGCTGCAATGTACCGACATGTGTATAGTGTAAGGTCATAGGAATGTTGTGTATAAGTGTAAGTGTGTGTGTGGTGTGTGTGTGTGTGTGTGTGTTAAATGATAATAACAATAGGCATGAAGTAAATTAGCACTAAGTATAATAATAATAATAAAAATAAAATAATAATAATAAAATAATAAAAGTAAAATAATAAAAATAAAATAAAAAGAATAAAAAGAATAAAAATAAAATAAAAAGAATAAAAATAAAAAGTATTAAAACAAAATAAAAAATATAAAAATAAAAAGTATTAAAACAAAATAAAAAATATAAAAGAAAACATAATGTTAATAAATATACGAGTCTAACAACAGTAAACATATATGAGTTAAAGCATTAAAACATGAGTTAAAGCAGATAAAACATGAGTCTTAAAGCAGTGAAAACAGTAAAACAAATAGCATTACTATCCCCCCTTGTTTGCTATGTAACAACCCTTTGTTTTTACTTGATTTCTGCTTTAAAGTAGTGTAATGTAATAAATATCCTACTAATAAACAATAATAAGTATGGTAAAACAGTAAAACAGTAAAAACAAAAGCATACTAACCCCCTTGTTGCTATGTAACACCTCTATTGATTTACTGATTTACTGCTTTAAGGTATGTAATGTTAATAAATATGTGAGTTAAAGCAGTAAAGCAAGTGAAGTTAAAACAGTAAAGCAGAGAGTTTAAAGCAGTAACAAGCCAGTTAAAACAAAAGATACTAATCCCTTAGGTGTAGGTAACACCTCTATTGATTTACCGATTTACTGCTAAGTAAAAAATAGTTAATAAATATATGAGTTAAAGCAGTAAAGCAGGAGAGTTAAGCAGTAAAAGCAGATAGTTAAAAGCAGTTAAGCAGTGAGTTTAAGCAGTAAAACATGAGTTAAGCAGTAAAACAGTAAACAAAAGCATACTAATCCCTTAGGTGTTAGGTAAAAACACCTTATTTGATTTTACTGATTATACTGCTTTAAGGTATGTAAAGGTATATGTTTTTAATAAAAGTTCGTACAATTGTAGTAAAATAAAATGATTATATATCAGGCACTTTGGCTTTTTCTTCTTACATACAATTTTTAAAAATTTATAAATTAAAAAGTATTAAGTAAAAATATAAAAGATATCTGTAATGAGTTACAGTTTAGGTTCGCGAAAATGTTTTTAATAAAATGTTTCCGTATGAAATAAAAATGAATGACTCATAGTATATTTGAAAAGAAATTCTTTGAAATGTTTAAGTATGAAATAAAAATGAATGACTTATAGTATATATATTTTTCATTCGCGCTGGAATATGGCCTGCGGAACTCTCAACCGACACGCCACCTTGCGCGGCGGGACGCGGAAATACTTGCGCCTGGCGGGTGCGCACGCCGGCGGGTCATAACCGTTATCTCAAGCCTTCCTCCAACCCTCATCGACGGGCGGGGACGCAGGCGGGTCGCACCTTGCGGGTGCGGGGTTGACTGTTTTTGCGCGGAGGGCGCATGCTGCGCCTTGGTGTTCCAATTATGACCTAGGGGAAGACATTAATATTAGTGTTGTTCTATGATGGGTGATAGAAAAGGCTAGAAAAGATGAATCATCAATATAGATGGTATCAAAGATGACGGCATCAAAGATGAGTCATCAAAGATGAACCTTCAAAGTTGAGGCATCAATGCTGAGGCACTTTAATGCTGAGGCATCAAAGTTGATGCATCAAAGTTGAGGCATCAAAATATCGAGTTGGTGGGTGCGTATGTGTAAGGTATCTGTGTGCGGGTGTGAATGTAAGTGTCTATGCGTAAATGTAAGTGTCATAGTGAATGTGTGTATAAGTGTCATAGTGTATGTGTGTATAAGTGATATAGTGTGTATAAGTGTTAGAAAAAGACTAACTCATAGTAGGAAGCATCCTAGCAACTTGTAATATACACCAACGAAATCCTCATACCTTATCAACCTAGGGGTAGGACACCCATATTTTAGGGCTTATTCTTAGGCTCAGGGAGGCTAGACAAAGGCTTGAAAAAAGTGGCACTCAGTTGGCACTATGTGGCACTCACTTGGCACTATGTGGCACTCACTTGGCACTCATTGGCACTCACTTGGCACTCATTGGCACTCATTGGCACTCACTTGGCACTCACCTGGCACTCACCAGGCACTCATCAAACCATAGAACACAATTAAATAACATTCTAGGACTCCTTAGCGGTGACTTGGGAACTCATCAAAGCCATCAAGTTAGCGTGGGTCAAAAATGACCCATGGTATATGGCAGGGTCAAGGCTGAAATATCATGGTCAAACAAGGTTAAGACATCAAAAAAGGGCTAAGTCCCTAAAGGAAGGACAAAAAATTACCGTGGGTCAAAATTGACCCATGGAAGACCAAAGGGTTGGTCGTGTGTTTGTACGTGTGAATAAGTGTAAATGTAAGTGCAAGTATCTATGGGTGAGTGTAAGTGGTCATAGTGAAATGTGTGTATAAAGTGTAAGTTGTGTGTGTGTGTGGTTGGAGTGTGCGTGTAGGTCTGTTCAAGTTAGGAGTTAGATCCATACATACGTTCAAGTAGGAACGAAATTGTTGACGGGTGGGGCACGAGTGCCAGCAAAAATTGGCGTGGCGCAAATTGACCCATGGCTATATGGCAAGGACAAGCCTAAATATCAATGGTCAAACAAGGTTAAGGCGATCAAAAAAGGGGCTAAGCCCCTAAAGGAAGGACAAAAAATTACAGTGGGTCAAAATTGACCCATGGTATCTGTCAAGCTTTGGAGCAAAGGGGAAGGACAAAAAAGGGTAAAGACACAAAAAATAGGGCTAAGCCCCCTAAATGAAGATCAAAAATTACCTTGGGCAAAAATTGACCCATGGCCGAAAAATTTGGGGGCGTAAAATAGGGGGGGGGGCAATACGTACAACGGTTGCTTACGCAACGCGTTTGGCGCTTGCCAAAAATCAGGGGTTCCGAAAAAATTTGGGCGTTGCCAAAAAATTAGGGTTGCCAAAAAATTACCGTGGGCCAAAAAATTAGGGTTGGCAGACCAAAGGGTTTGTCGAAAAAAGGTCAAGGCCAAAAAGGTAAAGGCCAAAAAAGGTCAAGGTCAGGTAAAAATTCGAGCTTAAAAAAGGTCGCGGTCAGAAAAGGTCAAAAAGGTCGCGGTCACTTTCGGGGTCCAATATGGACCCCCTACTACTAATAACAATAATAATTATAATAATAATAATAATAATAATAATAATAATAATAATAATAATAATAATAATAATAGTAATAAAAATAATAATAAAAATAATAATAATAATAATAATAATAATAATAATAATAATAATAATAATAATAATAATAAATAAAAAAAATATTAATAATAATAATAATAAAATAATAATAATAATAATAATAATAATAATAATAATAATAATAATAATAATAATAACAAATTCGTAAATTCGCCAATTTTATTCAGGAAGAGAAAAATTCCATTGTTAATTAAAAAATATTATTTTAATAAGTGCATAGATCAAAATTTATAAAACTATCACAATTTCAATTATTGAAATGTTATGCAAAGCAAATGTTAATTTATCTAATATTTTAAAAGGGGATATTAATTACAGCACTTATTATGCCATCTGTGTCCCATGAGCCCCAAACATTATCATAATTAGGATAATTAAATTTCACAATTGTAATGACAAGCAGAAAATATTTTAAATAGTAATAATATTCAATGCACTAATTAATGCAACACCAAAAATTTTGTATTAATAATAATAATAAAATAAAATAATAATAATAATAATAATAATATAATATAATAATAATAATAATAATAATAATAATAATAATAATAATAATAATAATAATAATGTTTAATTAATAATATATGCAATAATTTAAATAATTACTAAGTCTGTCGAAACTGTTAGTTTTAATATTGTTTCCTCAGGTTAAGTCAATATTTCCATTTGTAATTATTTTTTTTTCTCTCTCTCTCTTTCTTGCCTTTTCACAGTTCACCTAAAGTCCGGGGCTTGTCCTTTTTAATTTTATCTTTCTTGTATCATAATTTTTAGAGGTTCGTCATACATTTTGTATTTACTTAAATATTATTTATATATTTTCCAAATTTGTTCGCCTTCTCTCCCTTTGTATTCCTTTTAGTCAATTATTATATCCATTATTTACTTTTTGTTATTCTTTTACCAAGTTCTTAAGCAGTTGTTTTTTAAATTCATATATCTTCATCTAAAATGTGGACCCTTTAAATAAATTAAAAAGAGTATCTGATAGTGAGAGGTGAAGAATTTTCTTCACATCTTTTATACATTAATGATTCAAAAAAGCCTCGATACAAATTCACAATTATTGAAAGCTGATCGCGTCATTTTAATTTTCTAGCATGGGCACAACCGTAAGTAAACATTACGGAGTCAACTTAGGAACTACAATGTATTGACTGAAATTTGGTCGAAGTAAATGGATATGTCAGCGTTATAGGATCATAAGGACATTTTTCTTCGCCATGGTTCAAGAGGCTGGGAACACCTTTATGCATTTCAATTTACTCCCATAAATCTCCTGCCATCGGAAACTATGGAAGGTTGTGGCGACAGGCCTAGCAAATGGTGAATGGATAGCTCATAACATAGTAATAAAGCAATAATAATAATAATAATAATAATAATAATAATAATAATAATAATAATAATAATAATAATAATTAATAATAAATTATAATAATAATTAAAAAATAATAATAATAATAATAATAATAATATAATAATAATAATAATAATAATATAATTAATAATAATAGGTATAATAATAACAATAATAATATATTTGCTAAAAATGTAGTAATATAGAAATAATAATAATAATAATAATAATAATAATAATAATAATAATAATAATAATAATAATAATAATAATAATAATAATAATAATAATAATAATAATAATAACAAGCAACGACGCTACGTGACGCTGGAACGCGGGCGTTCAAGCTTGCCTGAAAAGCGAGCTACGCTCGCATGGTCTCTTTTGCTCACTTCGCTCGCGGTACAAATGTGCGTAAATATTATTAACACTATGATTACTAAATATGTAAAATACTATATGAATTTTTTATTATTATTGCTCAGGCACTTAATATAACCTCAGTACCCTATTTCATTCGTTCTCTTCTATCCACTCACCAAATTTCAGCTTTCTACGTCCATTTCCAATCTTTATGGGTTCAGCACCCCCTAAAGAGGATCCCTATGTAATTTAACCTCAGTACTCTATTTCATTCGTTCTCTTCTATCCACTTACCAAATTCCAACCTTCTACATCCATTTCCAAGGTTTTGAAGCTCTGCACCTCGTAAGGGGGACTCCTCTATAATTATTAATATAAATTTTACATATTTATAATTTATAGTCTTAATTAAATTATAATTTTTTTATAGTAGTTGTAGTAGTAGTAGTAGTAGTAGTAATTGTATTGGTAGTAGTAGTAGTAATAAAATAAAATGTGCGCGAGCGTTGCTGTGTAACAACTTACTCGCGCTGCACATGAGTAATTGGTTACACGGCAACGCTCGCGCACATCTGAAATTTTATAATAATAATAATAATAATAATAATAATAATAATAATAATAATAATAATAATAATAATAATAATAATAATAATAATAATAATAATAATAAGAATAAGAAGAAGAAGAAGAAGAAGAAGAAGAAGAAGAAGAAGAAGAAGAAGAAGAAGAAGAAGAAGAAGAAGAAGAAGAAGAATAATAATAATAATAATAATAAAATAATAATAATAATAATAATAATAATAATAATAATAATAATAATAATAATAATAATAATAATAATAATAATAATAATAATAATAATAAATAATCAAAGCTTAAACTTTATTAGAAATTGTTAAATTTTTAATTTTTCGTGAAGGCCAAAATTACTTACTGTATATGTTTTTTTCCTAAGGGACAAAAACGGCATATTTAAAATTAATAGTATATAGCTAATAATAATAATAATAATAATAATAATAATAATAATAATAATAATAATAATAATAATAATAATAATAATAATAATAATAATAATAATAATAATAATAATAATAATAGTAATAATAATAATAATAATAATAATAGTGAATAATAGTAAAGTATAGTGAAATATAGTGCATAGCATAATAACATTAATATTTAAACACTGTATAGAATAATAATAATATTAATATTAAAATCTAGTGAATAATAGTGATTAATAGCATAAAATATAAAGAATTTTGTGTTTAATATATTGTTTAGCTTGTTAATAATGCTAATAATAGTGATAATGATAATCATAATAGTAATATGCATATATATGTGTATGTGGATATGCGTGTGTATGTATGTATGTATGTATGTATGTATGTATGTACGTATGTATGTATGTATGTATGTATGTATGTATGTATGTATGTATGTATGTATGTATGTATGTATGTATGTATGTATGTATGTGTATTTGTATATGTATACTTGAATTTTTTTATTTCATATTTATTTATATAAAAATCGTCCGGTAGCTCAGTGGTAGAACACTCGCCAAACAAATTGAGGATGGGAGAATGTGAGGTATTCTCTCCTTGGGCTTGGTTTCGTTCTTCTAAGACGTTAATTGAGTGCACCCCCGCCTAGATTATTGATCTGCCCGTGAGTGGTGGTGTTTGTCTGTAAAAAAAATTCACTAACAGATATTTAACTACAGTAAAAATATTACGTTGCTAAACCCATTAAAAATGTAATTTATATACTTTACTTTTCGATAAATTAAACTAGATGTTAATAAATAGGAAAATGTTTGATTTATGTTCATGCTCTCAAGAGTTAAAAAAAAAATAATAATTATATTAGTATTTTACTTACTGTCAGCGATATAAGAAAATATTTATTTCTATATGATACTTCGTTAATCAAGCCAAAACGTTTTTTGAGACAGTTGGAGTAAATTAAAAAAAGTAAATTAAAAAAAGATATCTAATATGAGATGATTTATGAACCAC
>JABUQX010057032.1:17500-33077 GCA_015478945.1 Trachelipus rathkii | reverse complement strand
AACCTCCTTAAAGTTTCCGCTCTTTTGTTTCGCACCTTTTATATATATATATATAGTATTACTATTAAGATTTCTTATTGTTTTATAAAGAATATAATTTTTTATTTTCAAGTTTAATTCAATTATACTTTGAGTCTAAGACTTATTGTTTTTTAATAATTAAACTCCCAAAAATCATTCACATCCTTAACGGTACCTTATATAAAATAAAAGCACACTTTAAATTGAATTTTATTGGACTGAATGGCTATTACCCTCATCTAACTTTAATTCATTAATAATTATTAGTAGTTATCACCTGATTAATGTTCAATTCTGTGTAACCCAATAATATATATATTATTTTAAATATATACTAGAGCATGTATTTAAGAGAAATTATACTTCTTTATAAAACAATAAAAGAATTTCGTAGATGAAGCAGTAAACTTATACTTATTAAAGTTTTTTTTTTAAAAGGTGCGGAACAAAAGAGCGGAAACTATTTTGATCCGTAGGTGCAAGTCCGCCCGCTAATTTCCTGAGGACTCCGCACCTCCGCTAGTTCCGCACCTATTTACTGGTGAGCCGCTACGGAGCGGACACTAGCGGACTTAGGCGAGCTAAAGAGCGGTCATAAACATCAAGTGCCAACCTTCTGATATATATATACTATATATATATTAGTATATTATATATATATATATATATATATAACTATATATATATATATATATTATTATATTATTCATAATATATATATATATATAATATTATCATATTCATTTAGTCTACCTCCTTTTCCCCCAAGACTTGCAGTAGAGGTGCGTACATGCACTCGGAGCGATACAGAAAGAAAAAGAAAGTAGAAGCTATGACACAAGAGTCGAAAGAAAGCCTACAAGCCTTTTACCCCCCACCGTTCCACCCCTGTTAAACGCAATTTTTTTGCATTATATCGTCTCAAGTCAGAAAATCCACCCTAGCACGCTTCACGGACTGCGACGGACCCTCGACTATGGCATCTCAGTCAGCGTGGGGGTTCATTCTCTTTTGCCTGGTGAGGCGGCCACCAACGCACTACCCCCCTCACAAAAACACCGCGCCTTCTCACTCCTAATTAATGCACCTTCTCGCATTCTAGTCAAATTCACAGATTATCGTCTCTTCCAGAGCGAGATCATTTACATAGACTACAAAGATCCATCTATTTCTGCCGGCTCCCAGATCGGTCGATTCCCAAACACATCTCACCACCCTAATAGCATCCGCCTTAACCAACCCTATCTTCCATTCTTTTCCCACGACCAACCATATTCAACGTATCTTTTTCTCTCCGAATTTTCTCCTCTTCTTCACACCACCACTAATCCTTAATACAGCGTCATTCTCAATTTTCATTGACAGATCTAACACGCCCTATATAATATATATAGTATATATATATATATATATATATTATATATATATAATGTATAGTATATATATATATATTAATATATATATATAATATAATATATATATACTATATATATATATATATATATATATATATATATATATATATATTGAAATGATGGAGCGGAAGTGGAAATTTGATTCTTCACAAAATGCAATGGGGCTTAAAAATTAGAATAAAAACGAATAAAAAACGGTGAAGAGAGAGAGAGAGAGAGAGAGAGAGAGAGAGAGAGAGAGAGAGAGAGAGGAGAGAGGAGAGGAGACGAGAGAGAAGAGAGAGAGAGAGAGAGAGAGAGAGAGAGAGAGGAGAGAGAGAGAGAGAGAGAGAGAGAGAGAGAGAGAGAGAGAGAGAGAGAGAGAGAGAGAGAGAGAGAGAGAGATTGTGCACTGATGCCCATAGCATAAAATATTCGGTATGGCAAATATTTAGCTTCAAAAACTTTTAATTGTTGGTAATATTTAAGCTAATTTTGTGTTTAAATATACCAAATTTGTGTCATATACAAAGCTCATAAAAAGATCCCCACACAACCATGCATTAATATGTGTAAAGAGTATTTGTGTAAATGTGTGTGTATGTGCTTGTGTGTGTATATATGTGTGTATATGTCCGCTTATGCGCATAATCAAAGTAATTATAAACTCACTCTGCATAAAGAATAAATGCATTTCTTGTGTGAGACTTTATTCATTAAGAATTATTTGAAGAATTAACAGTTTTGAAAGAAAAAAAAATCTAATCTTTGGCACTGTGCCAAACCAAAATGTATTTGTTTCCCCTTTTTTTTCTTTTTCAACATTTTAAAATTTTTTCGATTTCTCAATTCTCCTCATTAATATTTTTAATTTCAACGTTTTAATTTTACTACACCTATAATTGTTTTACCTTTTATTCAAAAATATTAAATTTTGCAATATTTATACTATATATATATAATATAATTAATATATATATATATATATTATATATATACTATATTTTATTTACTATATTTTAATATATTATATGTAATATAAAAATTATAGTATTTATTATTATATAATATATATATATATATATATATTATATATATATACTAATATATACTTATATATTATATATATACTATATATATATATAATATTTTATTATAGGTCCGTATTGTGTCTATAGGAATGTTTTTTTTCCTATCACTATATTGTTTGGAATAATGTATTTATTAATTTTCAGTGGTAAAACATTGTTTTAAAGTCGCCAAATGTGAAATAATGGAGATACAAACTTCATATTTAAACATTTGTCTATATACGTAGGTAATTATTAATTATGGCAACAATTTTCGTTGTTTTCATGAAACTTCTATGACTGTTGAAATGATCCGTAATGAAAAAAAGGAAAAAGAAAAGAAAATTAAAAGATGAGCCTGAAAAAATTATGAAGTCTCCAAATATCAATTTTAAAGTAATTTTTAAAAAAAAAATAAAAGGCTAATAGAGACTTATAGTACTGAAGCTATATTTTATTATTTTTCCAGCACTCGTGGATCGAAGGGTATGGGGACTGAGCCCCCTTAGTAGTATATACTGCGAGATCGGCAGGATGACAGAGATTCTTTCCAAATCTGGCAACCTTAGGATTTTTGACTCTTTTACGCTCTTTTCGTTTGACCAGAGTGTATATTTTTTCCCAGCAGAGTCCGATTTTGGGATCCCTGATCCCAAAATTTGAAGTTTCGAACCCGCGTTCGCCGCAATTTCGCGAATTTACCCACAAGTTCCCGCGTTTTTCGATGATTCAAGCGAATTTTTAACGCTTGGATCGCGTCGACATGGAGGTTTTCGGCGTTCCGGTATGCGTTTTCTGAGGTTCTAAAACCGGACGAATCCACAGTCATTAGCCCGAACATGACATGGAATTTTATTAAAGTCGTTAGATTTTGACGCTTGAGGTGTCAAGTTAGGGGTTCCTGAAGTCAGCGAAGCCGTTTTTGAGGTCAATGAGGCGTTTAAGCAGGGAATTTAAGGCAAAATGCGACGATGACTTGATGGAATTTCGTAAGGTCAGTCAGATTTTGAACGCTTTGAGGTAGTACATAGGTTAGGGGTTCCTGAAGTCAGCGAAGCCGTTTTTGAGGTCATTGAGGCGTTTGGAGCAGGGAATCTAAGTCAAATGCCGACATTACTTGGATTATTTTCTCTAAAAAGTCGTCAGATTTTAGGATTGATTGAGTCAAATTATGGGTTACCTAAGGTCAGTGAGCAAAAGTTCGTGGTCAGAATTGGTTGATATTGAATTTTTAAAAGGGCTAGGGACACAAGTCTTATAACCCACACTTCTTTTTTCTCCCCTCAATTTAGTTGAGTTCTAATTGACGTATCCTCTTCATACTTGGCTCATCATATGATGTGACGCCAGTCTCATACGTATGAGGTTACATGGCTTCGTGGCAATCTTTCACAGGGAGAGAGGCTGCAAGCGCCCCTCCAAATAAGAATATTTCGTAGTAGATAGTTGAAAATTTGGAAAAAACGCATAGAAGAGGATAGAGGAAGGAGTAAGATTAGGAAGGAGGAGTGGGATTCGAAATCAGGTTACGGTACAGGTGAGGTGCCGACGTTAGTAAATAGTTCGCGTTTAAAAAAACCAATAATTGGTGTCCTTATATTATTTATATAAAGGTCGATTAGAACCTTGAAATTGCGAGGGCTTCACGTTCTTAAAGGCGAGCGTCCGAGGATACCCGGCAGAACGAGGTCCTAGAAAAAAAAGGAATAAATGCACGGTTGCTTATAAGAGAAAACCTTTAAAGACGAAAGAGGGAGTAATGAGTGAAGAGGAGTCGACGTGACATGAGTCCCCATCTCCAGACAATTCTCTCCAATAACAAATCAATGTTAATTTACATTAAACATAGCTGTAATATTGTCAAGAAAACTTTACAATCTTAACATAATCCTAGGTCATAAAAATTTACAATTGAAGCTTCAGTAATATTAACAAACTTAAAAAATATCATAACCTAACCCTACACTACACACTAACCAAACGAATATTCGCAAACATAAAATAGATGTTAATGTCTAATAGCGCTAACATAGCGTAATTTTGAACTAAGAACATAAACATACCCTAACCTTATAGAAACAGCTGCTCTTCGAATAACAAAGTTCTGGGCTTATCAATGGAAGTAACTCAACAGGGACCTATTAAACTTAAGAAATATTCACCCATTTTCAAACATATCTCTATCAAGCTTGTTTAAATATTTAACCAAACTTATCAATATATTAAAACAAATGTAATATTATGACGATATGCATTACCCTACCAAAAATTTTATATTGACATAGTAATATTAACCAAACTTAAAAAATTTGCATAACCTAACCTAAATTTTTTACATTGACATAGTAATTTTTAACCAAAAATATATCACTAACCTACCATAACATAACCCACTAACCAGACGATATATTTATAAGACATAAACAAAGTGCTTACGTCAATTAAACTTCCGACATAGATAACATTGAACTAAACACACATACCTAGCTACCATAAACATTTCCGACATATGAACCTGTCTTTCTATTAACAAGTTCTTTAGTTTATCAACGGATAAAGATAACTTAAACATTGACCATAATAACTTAGCATATACTCCCATTTTCTATCACATCTACGACATCATACAATGTTAATTTAATATTAACGAATAAATATAAAGCTAACATTTAAAAAGTACCCACATAACAACAGTAAAAGTTAACTAGCATTGACCGAAAACTTGATATATTCAACACTTTTTCAGACATTTATCTAACACAATCAACATAGTATGAAACGTGGAATCAATTGAGTTAATATTGGTAACATTAGCATTGCAACTATTAAGAAAAAACTTAACAAAAATTTAACATTAACTTCACCTAAACTATTATAACTGAACAACGAATAATTTTCAAAAATAACAACAGTTTTCACATTCAGTAAACGGTTGACATATTCTTAATCTGAACTAAGAATATATAGTTTTATCGTATATCATACCCTAATTATCATATTGAATATGATAAATGCTTGGCATAACAAAGCGTTTACACATCAGTAAGCGAACATAAATAATTACCAAACTTGGAGCATAACGATTGCCTATCACACTTACGTAATGACATAGATCAGCATCATTATCAAACTGAACTAAACATTAGAAGCTTTCAATTTGCCATCAGATGATCAACATAGCAATCTCAACTATCTACTATCATAACGAGGCAAAAATTAGTTTATTTTTTTGTAGATTTATATATTATTTATTCTATTTTATTATATTATTATTATTATTATATTCATTATTATTATTAATTATTATTTTATGTATTTTATTATCTATTTAATTATTATTATTATTATTATTATTATTATTTTTATTCTATTATTATGTATCCCACATGGAGAAGCAAAACACCAATAAAGAAGCAGCGACGCCTTTGAATGCCAGAACCATACACTGCAATCATTATTTGTAAATATGCTATCTAGAACACCGTAATTACATACGCAATCTTAGTAAGCCTCAAAGGTGACCACGATCAGGGAATTGTCATTCCTATGAAGTGGACTGGCAAATTTCAATAGCGAGAGCAAGAGATTGAACATATCATACTGAGGAAAGTTAAGCAAACTGGTAAGTTTGCAGAAGCGCCTCAGACAGAGACAATTTCGTCAAACACAGCACGTTGCAAGGCTTCATCCCGTAATATCGATTAAACTACCTAACCATTACCTGAAAACCTTAGGCATACCCTAATATTGTGAACAGTTATCTCTAGCATATCAAAGTGAATTTTTACAATTAAACATTGTAATATTGTTGAAGAAAACTTATCAAAACTTTACCATAACCTAGCCTAACTATCACACTAACAAACTAATCAAATGCTATACATAACAAATTTCAGAACAGATAAACCTTAACATGACATCAAGACGGAACTAAGAATCAAAATGTAAAACCAGCAAACCTAACATGCCTTACGTATGAATAGACTGTAACATTAACAAAGTTCCCCCACTTATCAACAGGTGAAATTCAGCTAGCATTGCATACAGAACTCAACCTAACCCACTTGTCCAGCATATCAAAGCTAATTTTTACATTGATCCGAAGTATAATTTAGCAAAAACTTAACTTTTAATTTTTATCATAAACCTACCTACCTTATCACGAACTAACCACATGAATATTTGCAAGCATTGGACAAAGTGCCCAACGTCAATAACTATAACACAGATTAACTTGAATTAAAAACGATAACATACCATAACTTACGATAAACTGTCTTTTCATTACATCAAGTTCTTATGCTTACCAAGCAGGTAAAGTAAACTATAACGAATAACATAAACTAAGTACATCTTCCATTTTCTTCACGGCATAATACATAAATTGTTAAATTTAATAATTAACATTAGTAAATAAATGCTAACATTAAACAAATTCCCACTTAAAATAACTGTAATATTAAAGCCAACCCTCCATTATTTATGCATTTAAATTTCAAAGTAAACGAACTCACGGAAACATATTTGCCTTTATATTTAATTGAACATATAAAACAATGAAACCATTTATTGTATTTAATTTTCCCTACTACTTAATTAAGAAATGAAACATAACAAGCTTTTCACATCAATTAAGCTTAACATGGCATAGACTTGAACTAAAAACGTAAGTAAAACGTATCGAATAAACTTGTACATTACAAATTTAACCGTACTTAACAGCTTTAAAGTAACTACACATGACATAAGCTTAAGGCTTACTCCAAAGTCATGTCATATCACACTAACAACAACAATGTCAATTTTCATTAACTTTGTAATATTGAACATTACTTAACAACATCATGCATATAATTGCAGGTATTATATTCTTTCCTAGTAAAAACTTCAACCAACGTAACAAAAATGTATCATAACCATTTCTAATTATCATACTAAACTTATGAGATTTTTCAATCAAATAATGATGCTAAAAAAAAGCATTTCGGCTTTTAAAATGCCCTCGCTTTGAAGAAGTTTATATTTTTACCAATAAGAGGTTGTAGAAAGAGGATTTAAATATCAATTTGGGGTAAAAGAATCGAGTCTAATGATCTATCCATTGCACTTGCAGGACCAAGTTTCTGAGTTGACATAAAAAAACATCCGAAAAGGTCTGCCAGAATCTCGAAGCCAGCTCAAAGCGATTCAAAAACTCACTCCGAAGTTGGAAGACAGACTTCCCAGATTTAGGAGACTTGATGCTGGATACTCAACTAAGTCCTTTGGTACGTTGCCGCCGTATTGATCGTGCAGTGTTACCGATGGAAAAAATCCCGAGCTTCTCCGAATTCTGAAGGCAGCTCCCTAGCCTTCATGATTTGATCAATCGAGCCTTCGAAAACGTGGGCGGGGCACGGAACGGTGCAAGCTTGCAGTGCGCGAGGGTCTTGGGATTATAGCCCAGAAGCGCGTACAAACCAAATCCGAGAAAACGCACTCTCTCGATATGCATGAACCCCAATTTGACACCTCCAAATTCGCCAAAAAGTGCGAACGTTTTGCAAAATGACTTGATTTGCAAAATTTGCAAATCCGGTTCTTTTGCAAATCCGGTTTGCGGTTGGCTGCCGAAGTCGCATCTTTACTATATATATATTAATATATATAATATAATAATATATATATAATAATATATATATAATATAATAATTATTATATATATATATATATATTATATATATAGTATATATATGATAATTAATATATTATTTATAATATATATATATATATAAGATAATATCCTAGTCGTTGGTCAACCTAGTTTTTCTGAAATTTAAATCTAACTGTATAAGTGCTTCAAACCTTATATTGGATCCTCAGAAAGTATCAAAGAACTGCTCCATAAGGAGCACAACCTATTCACCTTATATCTCGGGGCTCGCTAGCTAAACGTTTTTATTACGAGAAAAATGTCACCTTAAAGCATTCCAGCATCTCTTGCGGGTCGTTCACTGGACTCGCATTACGGTGCCAATCTTTTTCCTTTCAGGTAATGGTTTATTTTCCTGCAAGATGTAAAATTAGTAAGAAGTTATTGCCATAGTGGAGTCAGGCGGTGTGAGACCCGATCATAGGCAAAATGGAATCTTCAATCGCAGGTCATTGCCGACACATTGGTGAATAGAACTGTGACTCTCCGCGATAATTTCGAACTCTTGCAACTTTCTCTTGTGCTGTGCTTGGTCGAAGAATGCTCAAAACTATCTTGATATGCTGCCATTTTTAAAATCTTTGAACCACTTGTTCGTTCCCATTTGTAAGTTTATGCAGCCCTTTTACCAAATTTGTAACATTTTAATATACACACGCTGACTTTTTCACAAACCCCATCTTCACGTACAATAAAATTTCTAAACAAGCAACACGTCAGAAATCCACCTACATTAAATGAATGAGTATATCCTAGCCTTATAGCATGATTCACCCTGACACAATCGTGATTATGCATCGCATTCGCCAAAATAAAATTTTAACAGAAAGGCAAGACATACAAAAATCATTCCACACATAGCCTTATTAGACAACCAGTTCCCACCTTCAAGCTATAATTATAGAAAACACAACAATTTAATCTAATACTATAAAAGTTATATTAAAAATGTTATAATGTAATTATGAGATCAAACGAAGATTTACATCAATCAGGCTTTCTCTAACTAAGCAATACAAACATGACTCTGTCATAAACACAAAAATCTGGGCAATTCTCCTCGCCCTCAAAACCTAATTGTTGCTTCATTGAACTAAAGTGTGGACTGGGTATAAAAACAAAATAGCTGGAAAAATTATCATAAAATTAAATGATAATAATACATAATAATAATAATAATGACATAATAAATATAATAGATAATAATTAATATAAAATAATAATAATAATCATTATTAATAATAATAATATAAAATTTGCAATCGTTATAAAAACAAATAAACAGGAAAGTCCAGCGAAAACGTGCACTCCGGCGCAATAATCGTCAGCAATTCACCGGTGAGATATATATATATAAGTATATATATATATATATATTTATATATCATATATATATAATATATCATATATATATATATATAATATATATATATATATATATAAATTGTATATATAATTATAATATATAGTATAATACCAAAATACTTTTAGGGTATATCTATTAGTATATATATTATATATATATATATATATCATATATTATAAATAGTATATATATAATATTAAGTTTTAAGTAGATATTGTCTAGCGGGCATGTATTAGGCTAGATAAGTTAGGTCTAGGTTATGTTTGGTGTACGGTGAGATTTGCAATACCTTAGCTGATTATATATTATATAATATATAGTACGTATATATATATATATATTATATATATTATATATATATATATACTATATATTATATATATATTATATAATATATAATTATATATATACTATATATATATTAAGATTAATAGTATATATATATACGTTATATATCATATATATTATATATATATACCGTATTATATATTATATATATATATATATTATATAGTTATATATATATATTATATATATATTAGAGTTGTAGCGGATATCCGCCCTCCTCTTACCGAATATCCGCAACCTCATCCGCATTTTCACTTTCCGCATCCGCATTAATTAGTTTTGCTGATAGCTGGATAGTTTATTACATCGTTATGAATTATGAGAACGTGATGCTGCAACTACCTCTATAGTATACCGATATATTATTATATATGTATATATATAGTATATTAAGTATTATATAATATAATATGTAGTATATAATATAATAATTATATATAAATATATAATATATATATAATCTCTATCATAGTTGATATTATATAATAAAATATAAGGGGACTTTTCAAGGGTTACAGAAAATACTCAGCATCATGCCTAGAGAGATAGAAAAATAGATTTCAAACTCTTGCGAAAACGAATGACGCATCAATGTGCACAGTAGCATCACTTTTCTAAAGCCTACATACAAAACTCAAAATTTCTTGAAACCCCGTGTTTTAACAGAGCGGGTTAAATTTTAATTAGGTCCCTATGGATCGAAAGATGGCCCTGCAACACGCAGCATAATGCATCACCAGCCAATAAAAACGAAAAGATCACAGATAACAGACAAGCTCGCAATTACCATCTGTTAGCGAATATTCATAGCTGATCCATCAACGTTCTATTTTGGCTTCTAGCAAGGCGATAGAAGGTCTTGTTCAGATGTGTTGTCAAAAGCACTATCATTGATCGAAGAATTTTCAAAGAGAAAAAGCTCTTTCTCGGAATCAGATAAAAGATCCACTGGTTTCTCGTGGCGTGACGTGATTGTAAAAAAGTTTCCAAATCTGTCGCAGAAGTCGCCAGGGCAAATTCTTAGCAATACCTTCAACAAGTGTACTAGTAAAGACGATTTATCAGTGAGTTGCAGATTTCATTTACGACGGAAAAGAGAAGCAAAATTCTCCCTTGATAATTCGCCTCAGATGCTTATCTCGTTTTGGAAGCATAAACTTAGGAGGAATTATTATTTCATGCATGAATATATGTAACCTTTTTGCAACATGCTGGAGGTTGGGAAAGAGGTTGGTGGGGTGCAAAGAGTATGGGTCCAGAGCGTCACTGCACTCTGTAACCCTGATAATATATAATACATATATATATATATATATATATATATATAAACTACTAATATATAAGTATTATATATATTATAATATATATAATATACGTATATATATATATATCTATTATATATATACTAGATATATATATATATAAAGTACCTGTGGCAAAACTCTAAAAACTTAACTATCCGCTATCCGAATCCGCAATCCGCGGATAGTGATTTCTACTATCCGCATCGCATCCGCGGATAGTGAAAAAATCACTATCCGCTACACCCATATATATATATATATACTATATATATACTACTATATATATATTATATATATATATATATATATATATTATATAATATATATACTATCATATATTCATATATATATATATTTTATATATAATATATATAATATAATATATATATTAATATATATATATACTACGATATTATTATAATATATATACTATATAGTTAGCAGTAATTAATTTTGGTTATTATAATATAGCTATATATAGCTATTATATATATTATAGTATATAATATATTAATCGATCAACTGTTTCCGGTGAAATCGGATAGTGAGAATAAATGAAATACAGAAATATAATATTAATAATAATCAATAATAATACATAATATAATAATAAAAATCATATATCATAAAATAATAAGAATTAAATAATAATAATAAGAATAATAATAATAGATAATATGCTCTATGTAATTTTATTAATAAGATTGTGGAATTTAGTTAGCTGTATGTAGAAATATCATTTAATTGAAACCAAAACTAATAAAATTGATACATCTAATACTAGTTTAAACTATTAATCTGTATTAGTTTCAAATGTTGGAAATACGGCTGCAACTACATCAATTACCACCAGAGATTGTTTTTGACAACGAATGTGGTGGAGCTCCCTCAAGGGTTTACCTCAAGTCCTACTTCTTTTTTTCAAACATTGATGATATATGGTCTTTTTATGGAATCGACCTTACACTAATACAATGCTCTTTATGCCCTGTGCAATTGACTTGATGTACTTTTGGGTTTCTAGATCATAATCTTCAGGTTTTACGCATAAAAAGCAAACTCAGGAAGCCTTCTATATTCACCTAGTGAAATGCATCGAGAGACCAAATGGATCAAATAATTTTAATTAACAAAACCAAACCAGTTACTGTAGATATTCATAGAGGATCTTCTACATATCAATTTCAATATAACCAATGGCATAAAAAAGGAATTTCAAAATACAACATTCTTCACAACTATTGCTATTTCATGTCTGGCACAAATATCTAGCTTAAAGTGCAAATGCTAAATATATTAAAGGTTTAAAGCGAGACTCATATGGTACCTTAATCCTCGGAAGTTATTAATTGAGATTAGATAGAGGAATTCTATTACGCACTTATGAACTAATAGATGGTTAAGAAAAGATTTTTAATTTTGGACATTTCCTCTGAAGATCAATGATACAATCTAGAGCTTACGGACAATCCAGCGGTGTTAGATTGACTGGTGGAGGCTCGTCTTTAGAGAGTGTAAACTTACTTAGAAGCAGAAGCTACAATTGTCCATTAACAGAGTAACAACAAAAGATTAATTAATGAATATTTTGGTGTTATATTATACTGCACATATGCAAAAGATTCAAAACAGTGATCACCTAATGAGTTATTATTTTTCTTTTTTTAAATTATTATTTCTATGTAAGATTCTTTTATTGTCTTTCTTATCACATGACTTCACTGTTAAATACAGAAAGTTTGAAAAAGACAATCTTAATGAAGATCTTAGCCTTCATCTCAATAGTTCATTGTGTTTCCTAACTTATAATAGAGACTTTTATATTCATTTTGAGTATCAGATTAAGTCTAAAATGGCAAAACACCAATCCAAATTAGTTCGGTATGAGCAGTGGCCCTAGATCGCTTGCTGCGCAATTAATTTATGAGCCATACAACAGTACGGACCAAAGAAATAGAAGAAATGTAATTTACTAGTATTACTTTATGATTGTGGCTCGACAATTCTCTCACACTCAAGTACCATGTGATCTTCTATTATACACTCCTCAGTTAGAAAAATGATTGTTAGCTGCACTACACAACAGCAGACACAACTCGACTATACCCACCACACACTCACTTAACAACCATACAAAGACAACAATCTACATACCTCAACAACAGCACGCAACGATCTAATCCATCGCACACACTAACACACACGTTATCTAAAGCTAACACACACACCATCGACACATCACGCCCCATCTAACTCATCTATCACACTACGCCAGCAATATTATATAGTAAGAGTACTAATAGATACATAATTCTATTAACGACGTCATATTATATTTCTTTAACTATGCACTCTGTAGCTATCTTGACCAGCGTAAGTTATATAAATAAATAATTAAGATTGTTTATAATATACTATACTATTATACTCCATTGCAATAATTAATTATATTCTCCAGTTCTCATTCTGTGAGTAATTTATAATACATCACTTTATGTAAGTTTTGAACAGTATATAATGAAATGATAATTGTGGGATAAAACAAAAATAGCGAACTCGGATCTACCTAAATTTATTGATTACTATATTGAGATGGTATATAATATAACAATTGAGTTATATCCAGGATGTTTTAGCCAAGTTTAATTTAAGTTCTTTCTTTGTATTTAAAGATTTGATGGAATACTCGTCTCAATTGTTATTTATTAATATTAATGATGTGGTTATTATTAATTATTTATTCAAATGTTAATAAATTTTTCATTGTTAAAATATAATCAGATATATATAATAATATATATATATTATACTATAGTATATTATATAAATATAAATATCTTATATAATAGGTATTCAATTTTAATATACTACTAAATTCTACTTATTCTATCCATAGTTATTATATAATAGAGGTTAAATAAGATGAATATTGAAACATATTAAGTAAAAGTAATTAATCATAGTAGGATATTGTGTAATTTACATACTTCACAAGTACCCTATACTTAGTATGCTACTCTATTTCAAAATAGTTAAATAATATCAAAGATTTAGCATATTAAATAGCACTCAATAATATTATAGAGTTCTAGAAAGAATTTAAACGAATGTTTAGATAAAGTCTATTTATAATTATATGAACAATTCAATCATATTATAATAAGACTTGATTGAGTTTAATCTGCATAAATATAAATGGATCAATAATATTACTTATATGTTTGATAAAAAAAGAATCTACTTTTATCTTAAAGAGTTTTGCAACCATTTCTTCATACATAGTAGTTATCTCATGAGCTGATAAAGACTAATATATGGGCAAATAATTCATAATTATAGAGTCGTCAATATTCCCACTATATAATTATATATTAATATATAATAATTTAATAATATATAGTTATATATATATATATTATACTAGTATATTATTAATTAATATAATCATATTCATTATGTAATAGATATCATATATTTAGTGTATGATATAATCTAATATTTAAAGAATAACTACATTTTGATCGGTTTAAGCTGAGTTTATATAATATTAGTATATGTTAGTGTTTAGTCTATATATATAATTAAGTATACCATATAATTACTATATTATATAATGGTATTATATTATAAGTTAGATTAGTTATATCAGGATATTATATATTTATATTTTATATATATACATTATATTTTATATCATATTATTATTATTATGTATATATATATTTTAATAAGAATATAATCATACTTCCATATAATTACGTATAATCATAGTATGAATTGACATGATAGTTATATATTATAATATATATATTCTCTATCTTAAATACTTTATGCTCATCTCAATCATATATAGATTAATTAGTCATAAAGCCATTAAAATTGAATTCTTAAAATTTGGTTGATTTTGTTGAATTTGTATAACGTAACTTTTGATAAAAATACTCAGTGTGTAAATAACTTAGAAATTTATAGAGTCTCTGAAAAGTTAAAGGTAATAAGTTTCTGTCGTCGTAAGTTGTTATGGAACATTAGCGTTAGCAATGAACCATTCTAGGATCCAGTTTTGTAAATAAATGTTATAGTGGGTTACATTGAGACCCATATATTTCTGTCAAAGCAGTAAACTAATTAGGTAACCGACTTATATTTGCATATTGACTAGTAGTTATCTGCTAGTAATCTGATTAAATTATTTATGATTGAATTCATTTGCAATAGCAACTGGATTAATTCGGTGCGTGTATTAATATAACAGTCCTAGTATACTGATAAAATTAAAAGCATATCTATATGTTAGGTCTGACAAATTAATTTTCTGAATAATGTTGGAATATTTTTGGCAAATTCCAGCACAGTCATTTGACAACACATAATAAAATGCT
>JABUQX010057032.1:0-10000 GCA_015478945.1 Trachelipus rathkii | reverse complement strand
TTTTACACATTGGAACCTTTAACTTACTCTCCAAGGTGTATTAACTTATTCTATTTAATCATAATCTTTTATTTATATATTGTTGGGGTAGGACTGTGGTAAACATTAACTTTTGTCAGACCTCCCACCATATATTCTGAGCGATTTTAGTAAAGATAACACTTTTTTAGGAGACAAGTCATATCCTTCATATTATGCTTGTTAGTATTGCTTACTCTTAATCTCTGAGACCTCTATCGGGTTAAATCTTCAGACTCTATCGGTTAATCTCGAGAAAGTTCGTGGAAACGAGCATAAATAATTCTTACATCTTTCCTTTAGGTAAAAATCTATAGATTGATATCAACATTTTATACAAATTCACAATCCTCCCGAAAGTCATTCCAAGTCAGCAGGCCACGGAGTCCTGAAAGACTAATCACTCCGTTACGGAGAAAATTCTAATCTGCTCCGTATTACCCCTGAGCGTGTCAACGTGGTTGCTTGGTCTGACTTAACCTTCAAAACACTCTTTGATACATCACCAAACCTTAACATTGACGTAATCTCCCTATACTTAACTTCCGGAAATCAAATCTTTTCGAAACTTCATTCTCAAGAAAGACGAGAGACGGTACTCTCACCGTCGTGGTTACACTTGTTGATCCCAGCGACTTCCTCTCCGCCACATAAATAAATTAATGGCGCCGCCGAACAGGAACTCTGTTGATTCCTGCGCTTGCGTTGCACTAGGAGTGTGACTCTCGCTCACATTCACATATTTGTTTTTGAAAAATCATCGATTCTCTTCAGTTCTTTTCAAAGAAATCTTCTTTTGTTTTATACTTATATTGGACAGATCGAGAGTTAGTTAGTAATAACCCTCCATTACTTTGAAATTCTTTCTTTTGAAACTTACAAAAGACAATGTCAGAAAAACCTCAACCAAAAGACTTGGATACGAGCATAAATGCTGATAGCCAAGAAGCTGTGGACTTTGATCCCTCTCTTGCAGCTTGTGCATTAGATCCACGTGTAGAACAACGTCTCCGTGATGATCGTAATAAAAATAATGTAGGAAATGTAGGAATGAATGTGGAAAATTCTAGAAATCAATTTCATTCTAATCCTAACCATAATCCTAATCTTATTCCTAATCCTAATCGTCATTCTAATCATAATCTTATTCCTAATCCTAATCTTATTCCTAATCCTAATCTTATGCCTACTCATAATTTTCTTCCTAATCCCAATCTTCGTCATGATTCTATACCCCCAGTAAATTACTTCACCCAACCTAAGTCTCTCTTGAGAACTCCCGATATGGGCAGAGACAATAGAGATTCTCTATCCCCTATCCATAGAGGAGAGGCTGACTTTTCTGAAAAGTATAATAGATTACTACAGCCTCAACGAGAACAAATTCCCTTCAATCAATATCCGGAGCAACAGATGTTTTCGACTGATTCTCAGTCGCATTCTGGTTGTAATCCACAAGGATATTCCCAACGACTGCCTATGCGTCGTATTCCTGACGATGATGAACCTTCAATGTATTCAGGACCACACATGAAAAAGAGACTTGACATGCTGGAGGAAGCCATTGTGCTTCTGACTCAGTTACTCAAGAACTCTCAGAAGCTTAAGGTTGTGGATCCTGGAAAGTTTAAATACGAATCGGAACAAGATCTCTTAGTCTACCTGGCTGATTTTGAGGCTTATTGTAGCTTAAACTACCCTAATGCCCATCACCAATGGTTACGACTGCTTGGCCGACAGCTAGAAGGCAAATTCTAACATATACCGAGAGATTATCAAAGACAACCGTGAATATATACTTCTCTGTACGGGATAATTCTCTGCTGTGTCCGTGTATCTTGATGAGAACGAAAGAAGCAAAGAACTACAGAATACAGAAGTATCATGCCGCTCACCGATACCCTAACGCAGAGCTCAAAATTGCGCCCTTTCGGGTTAGAGCCCTAAGCTAGTCAAGTCATATCCGGGTTATCATATGAGCAGATCATGATTTCACTTAGAATAGCTTTTTCTATGTAGTTTGCGCTCCTTATGTTGAGCAGATATCGTCAGTCAGTTATATCAAATATGATGGAAGCTGACGGTTATCAGCTAGAAGCTCCATGGCGAAAACTATAGTTGCAATTTTTGCGTGGACTCCTATAGATCAGCGGAGAATAATCGCTATTCCCGCAATTCATTTCCCCAAACTAATTTCACCTGAGATCGAATAATCAACTGATGCCCAAAACGACCGCGCATGAAAGTGAAACCTAGACGGAATCTTTGAATCCGTTCATCCGGATATAATTACTGCCACTACCCGCATGACTGAGTTTTTTAGCATCAAAACTCGAACAACGGAAACCAAATCAAAACAATAATCATCGCCCGCGACTCCTAAAGATAGACATAAATAGTCGCTAAGAAACGAAATAATGCGTAGTACGATACTATCTTGACTCCACCACTAGTACCAGAACCAATGATAGTACCAGTTCGTCCTGACCTAATTCACTTCTCTGCCTAAGCCTGCATGAAAGAGAAAGTTTTGTGCAACTCACTGCGAAAAAACAGTGCACTCCATGTCGCTTAAGAGTTTACAAAATTCGATCCTAGGTACGTATCAGCCAACGTCATTGCAAATATGAAAGTTCCACATCAGTGTCCATTATTGTCGTTCGATTCTAGAAAGTCTCCCTCCTCTTCTCCTCTTGCCCCCGAATATCATGTAACAAGTAGTCTGTCCCCTTTTCGGTGTCGGCTCACGACTGGATCCGAGTTTCCCGTATGTGACCTCCCCCCTTAAAAGTCGCATAATCTATTATCGACATCCAACCGTCTTCCCTGAAGAAACTGTTCCTTGAAAAAAGTATATTCCCTCCGTATTCTTCAAATCAATCGATCAATCACAGGCTCCATCGCCAAACAACGTGACTCTACCTGCAAAGTAAAAGTTAAAACTCTATGTTCTAATGAGAGTGCCGTATGATCCCCCTTAACTTCTGGTCTCCCCGGACTTGATCTCTGGAGATCTAAACCTTATCACTCAGTCAATGATGATCGAGCACAGAAAATTTTAAAACTTCTAAATTATTTCCCGAGAAATCTTGTCGAACGACCTCCCTCTAGAGAATAACTAAACCCTTGAAATCCCGTTACGGACCAGATTGACTAGTCCATTGTACTCCTATTCAAGGAGGCCTCTTGCATTGTTTCAGTCGCCTGAATTGTCGTTCCCAACAGCTCAGGCTCTATATTTAGGTGACAGTCTGGAGCTGTGAATTAGTTAATCACACTGAAGATACGAGTCGATATGAAAAACCTTACCTTACGGCCTTCTGTAGATATTACAGCGTTAATGCCATCAGCTGTCTGACGTCCGAGAACATCAGTACCTATTGACTTCTGACACCTGAATTGTAACTGTACTTCCTATAGTGATTATGTATCTAGCCCTCATCTTTGTTGGATGGTTCCCCAGAATTTATGCCAGCTTTCGCCTAGTTTTAGCTGTCCTTAAAGAAAATGACCTTCTCCCAGACTTAACTACGCGGGAATTAGTACATAGATCTAATGATTTATAGAATCCGTAGCTAAGGATGAGAGTCTAAAACATCCCCTTTTATAACTCACGTTAAGTCCATAAATCGTTCCACCGATTTACTCCTGCAGATGGTGATTAAGTTGCCTTCACTGAAGTCTCTGCTTTGGCTTAGGTTTTCTCAATCAGACCAATGGCATCCGTTGTACCAATTCCTGCTGTATTGGCTATTATGCGAGATTCGTGTAAGATCCCTTTATTTAATCCTTCCGAACCCACACCCTCATTATGTAGAAGGGTACTGTAGTAGGCTAGCTTTTCCATTGGTAAGGAAGAAGATATCTCTTCAGAATTTAATACTAGGCAGTAGAGGCGAATCCAATATCAACTTAAAGGCAGAATGTTGGTCCCCCCACATAGTGGAGAAGGAGTTTTGCTTTGCGGATATTCCTATCGTCTGACCTCGGAAAAGAAACGATAATCGCCATGTTATTAAAACTAAAATCGCTCTCAGTTTCGGTGAACACGACGTTTGAGTAGTTTCCTACTAATATCACACAACAATACGATGTAGAACCGCGTCACCTTGATGATTACAGAACGTCGTTTTCAGGCGCCCTTGGCTCAAGAAATAGAAAACCAATGTCATGAACTGTTGGAGCAGGATATTATTAGACCTAGTAAGTCCCCTTATTCAGCTCCTGTGGTTCCGGTCCGAAAACCTGACGGTAAATTACGATTATGTATCGATTACCGGAAATTAAATATTTACGTAGACCGATTCCATCCCGTTACTAAGCCTAATAATATGATTGTATAATAGTACTGTACATGTCTAATTTACAACTAATAATCTGTCCTGGATTTATCAAGTGTCAATGTGAAGCCCAGAGTATGTTAAAAACTGCTTGCCAACCCCCTTTGCACCAGACGAAATGACTTGAAATCAACTGCCCCTTTGGTGACAAAAAATGTTCCAGCAACATCTTCAACGTTGTATGATGTTGGCGGTAAACTTGCCCATGAGTCCGAGGTTATGTCATCATTTAGATGATATTATCATGTCAGTAAAAAAATATAGATTATCCATCTAAACCACGCTTGGATCGTTGTCCTTTCTCACTAGAGAAAAACGGGTAAAACTTAAACCCAGTAAACACCCGTTGTGTCGACTGAGTGCGAATCTGGTCCTCACCATATATCCCGGAAAGTATGACTGCCCTTCAGAAAAATCTCAAAGGAGCTTTAGAATTTCCGGTTCCAACGACCATTAAACAATTGCGGCAGTTCTGGGAATGGTAAACTTTTATAGGCGTCATATTCCAGATTGTTCTCAAATCAGTAAAGCCTTATCATTGCCCAGACTGGTGGTAGACCATTAATGACGCCCGCAGTGTCAGCAGGCTTATGATTCAAAACTTAAGGAGCCTTAGTAAAATCCCACATTGTTAAGTGCCACATTATAGTCCGGAGGTTTCTCCCATGCGAGCACATGACTAGATGCTTCGACCTCCGTGGGCGTTGCTGGCCTTTCTCAAATTCCAAAACGAGAACGCAGGCAATTGCTTGATTTCTATGACCTTCAATGCGCGCTCAGAGAAATTATGGAGTGATGATAAAGAACTATACTGCCGTTGCGTCTGGCGGCCTGTCAAATCCCTAGACCTTTCCTCCGTGTAATAAAATCCATATATTGAATCTAAACGAGCAGATTCAACTCATCAGTTTCAAAATATGATTTTGCGTTATCTCTTTTTAGCAGACTATGAAGAGCTCTATGAATATGACTTCGACATACGTCATATATCGGGCCCTAAAAATATAGTTGCCGATGCTCTCTCCCGATCTCCCGTAAATGATAATATAGAAGAACCCGCCCAAATACTTCTTGATTATTCCTCCTGAGGTTACTTTCGATAGAAATCACGGGGAGGAGATCTCGTATAAGTGTTTTCTCCTTACTTATAGCGATCGGTCGAGAGACCATTTAGAGGTAAGAGATTTCTTATCGACGAGTTACAAAAGCATCCATGTAAAATTAACTTCAAGTCAGGTGTTCAGAAAAGCACTCCGATTATTAAGAATTCGGGTCAATTGCCAATACCCAGAATATCACTGCTTTTACGTATGCTTTAAAGTTATATGTCACATATATTATGGCCATAATAACCTTTAATATATGGAAATACGTTGTCCGTGTGTGAAACCCTGTTATAAAATGCTACGGGCGGGTCAGGGGAGGGTTTTCACTATATACTATCTGCTGTTACTTCTGAGAGTGAAATAAACTTCATGTCGACTCCATTGGAGTATGTACCTTATTGAAGAAGGACCAGTCTTTTATAACCTTGTCTCGGGGTTATAAAATGACACACTTGTGTCCTGATACGAAGTAAATAAGCCTGGGGAATAAAAGTTGGCTTTGCTTAAACTCTTTTCAAAATCACTTTCATTCCCTTACTGACTGGAACGTAAATTTAAATTACTTGGCCAATCAAACTCAGTACATAGTTCTGATAAATTATCTGAAAAAAAAATCTTATTCCTATCTTTCTTAACCTCTTAAGTAAACTTCCTTCTGAACTTATTGTTCTATAACATCTTCATCTATCGAAGCTCGTTATTTGAAATGCTAGCTTTTCCTGTGGCGCTGATCGTCAAACCACTCTTAACTAGTGACGTAAACACAACCCGCCTGAGTGTACCTGATTCTTGTAAAATTATCTTGACTGTGCTCTGATTCATTCTTGTATGTGTAGACTAAAGATTAAAACTAATAAAACTAAAAACATCAAAAAAAGTCTTTGTTACTAGAAATCTCACGTATTTAAAATCAAAAAATGGTAAATACGTATAAAGTTCAATAAATATATACTGTTCTAGTATATATTATCAAAACAATAATGCATTATAATTCATTATGTAAAGAGTCATCGGAAGAAAAAACCGATCCACCTCACAAAACATGAAACTATAGCGAGTCGCGCGCGTGACCAGGTCCGCCTCTTTAGGGGGGGTGATTCGGTCCACTCTAACAATAAAATGTAACACACTAATAAATAATTAATAATAAAAAAAAAATTCTCGCTTCATTTATATATAGCACGCTAGTACTACAAGTTTTATTTAGCTCATCTTTAACTCAAAAAGTTTTTATATTTTTAAAAATTTAGATAAGTGTAGTCAGGCTACAAAATGTCTCAATAGAATTTCAACTTCTTGAGAGAAGACTTTTTCTATTTTAACTTCGTTATTAAAACACACTTGTGAACTCTTTAATATTTTTCAGTGGTATATCCTCATAGTATCTAAGATGACAAGTAAATTTTTTATACCAAAACAGTCATTTAAGAGCAAAAAAAACGGGTCCTAACTAGTCCGATTCACGCTCCATCCCTCCGCCTCTAGAATTCTATTAAGGAGCGCGTGACTCCCGCGCTACCTTGTCTTTGTTCGTATTTTACGGTTATTATTATTTGATCATTTTTATTACGTAGTAATTAATTTTTAAATTATAAGTATATAAGTTACTTCCGTATAATAAGTGAAAAAGTTTTAAAAAAAATGAATTTAATAAAAAATGAATCCAAAAAAGTCTCATCTTACTTTTCTCTCTCTCGTCTCTGCCTAATTCTAAACTATCTCTTACTCGCACGTAGGCTGT
Source organism: Trachelipus rathkii (assembly GCA_015478945.1). NCBI lineage: Eukaryota > Metazoa > Arthropoda > Malacostraca > Isopoda > Trachelipodidae > Trachelipus > Trachelipus rathkii. The sequence continues at coordinate 2,795 of JABUQX010057032.1, read as the reverse complement.
GATGCGAGCTAATGATCGTACCACCATTATTTTCTATTCTTATTTATATTTATCTTTATTGAATCAGTTTCTATTGAACTTATTGACAAATTTTTAATATGATAAATTATATGTATTATACTTAAAGTAAAAATTTAAAATATAAAATTGAATTATACGTAAAATGAATTTAAAACAGATGGTCCGATCACCCTCCAATGGCGTCCGCTATCACCCCTCCACGTCAGCTGACTCATGCGTTATTCAAACTTTAATAAAACTTTTATTAATTAGAATTACATTATTATTTTTTGTGTGTTTATACCGATATAGGCCGTGAATTACAAAAAACAAAAAAATTCCAAAAAATTTCAAGAGTCGGGAAACCAAGTTATGCCTAAGGTGGTCCGATCACCCCGCCGACGCTTATACAATATTGAGCTGTATATACTTATATACTGTTCCCTTATTACATATATTATACCAGTTCCTTGGTTCCAACGGAACCCGGTCATTTATGGACAGGTGTTGCCGGGGAGCTTTAAAACATTTTACAATTTATCCCGGGTTCCTGAAGAAGAATCCGATGTTCTTCTTATCAATCTATAACTTGATGAGTAAGACGCTCTCTCTCAAATTAAATGGACCAATGGGTGATTTATAAGTATAACAAGAAAAATAGTAAAAATCTAGGAAAAGGCACTCCTGAGTGTTACTATTTTCGAAATATAAACTATAATAATGAAATAAAAAATTTCATATTATTGAGGTTCGCGTGCTGTTTTCGATGAAACAAACATACTTTCCAAGCAAAGATTTTCTGATGGAATTATTAAAAACAATTTAAAATTCACATATAATAAATTTGGTTTTTTTTTATTATAACTCGGTCAGTTTCTCAATAATTATTGTACTTCTATTCCCCAAATCAATGAGTTGCAGTGAGAAATAGTCGAAGGTGTGAAAATGACTTACATTACTCTTCGTTCATTTTTCCTTCCAGACAGTTTAATTATATATTAAAATTAACTTAATATTGGAATAGATAATTATTTGCATTTTTTTTTATTAATTGAAATCCTTCCTATGACTCAGATAACTGCGTATATTTTATGTTTTTTCAGGATGCTTACATAGTACAAGACATCGAGAAAATCTCTGTCGGTATCCCAGAGTATCAGGACCAGACGATCAGTATCAATCATGCCATTTGTTAGTGCCGAGAGATCTTACTGATTAAACCAAAAACACTGCGTTCAGCCGCACCAGTAACTGTTTCTGCCCCGTACCTGTTTTTCATCAATATATTAACATCATCTTGAAAAATGTATCTGAGGCTCTGAAAGAATACCACAGTCCGCGAAGTTTACTTCTACAGTCCCTTTGGGGCAAGATATGTATGTGTCTATGTGTCAAACAAACCAAGAGCACATTAATCAGGATTGACACCAAGAGGGCCAAACACGTTATAGAAATCCCCTGTATGCCATCTCTGAACCAACTTAGTGTGTTATCTCTGACGAGTCGGATGATGGAAACTATCCATCTACAGTGAACCATGTCGTAAACAATCCAAGATCTCTGTATAGAAGACAATCAATGGACAAATAATAATCACCGTCAGAAGCCGACATATACTTCGATGCTTGTTATAACAGCATGTTAAGGGAAACCTATTGCACCCTTACACGCTCACTTCTATCATATCAACCAGGAAACCTTTTACTTGATTCCTCTTGGTTGTAGGATAATATCAACAAGAAACCCTTTAACTTGATTTTCTTCGTTGTTAGAACCGTTATTCTTAGAATCCCTAAAGAATAAATGTGAAAATTTATCTAAAAATTAAAACATTAAAATTATATATAACTTGAAAAAAAATATATCTGTAAATATTCATACCTTAGTAAGAGACCTGATTATCCTTCCCTGCGCACGTTTCTATGCTCTTTCCTTCACTCCGTCTTCTTTCAACGACTGGAAAATTGAGTGGGGTTATATATATATATATATATAAGGGAGATATTGATCATGCATCCATGGTGTCAATTGGCAATTCGCTAGTTTGATTTTGGTAATGTTTATATTAGGAAATGTTTTTTATAATACAGTCTGGAGTTTGTAACCATTTTTGATCCAGCCTGTGTTAATACAATCTTATTCATCTTATGGCTGTAATTATTGAAAGATTGACAATATTTTATGATGCTCTAATTATTTGTCTCTTTCTAAGATAACTATTTAATATTTAAACAAAGTAAAATCTAATTAAAAAAACATAGTCAGACGCACAGATGGTTATATATACATAGTAGTGCTCACATATCACACCTTGAAGAACTTGAAAAGCATATCTAGCTGGTTTCAAGGTTAGTGATATAACTTACCACATTATTTAAGTTTGTAATTACATTTCTGATAAATAAGTATTAATATTCTAGATAGTAAACTTGACATTTTGTTACAGTTTACTGTCTTGCTGTGAAGTCCATTGATATCCATTGTTCCCCATATAAGAAACCCCTATTGGATATACCAGGGTATGTTTCTTAATAGAATAGATATGTGACTTTCTTTAACTGTCAAATATGCAAATATAAATTATGGTATATACAATAATCAATTATTGTTTATATTGACAGGGTCTCATATGGGGATTCACTTGAATCTTTCTTCCTATCTTGGGATTCCTTCTTTGGATTCATACTTGAATCATTCTATCCATTCCAACCTTGATACCTCTTTTCCTTTAAGCTGATTAACTCTGCACTGAGATTCCTTTATTGAATCTTTCTCGGTGCTATCTCTCTCTTTTT
>JABUQX010057031.1:10000-50446 GCA_015478945.1 Trachelipus rathkii | reverse complement strand
CGATTTTCAGTTAATATGCTTTCTCCAATGGTACAAATCACACCTCAAAAGTAGCGTTACCTGTTGTTAGTGTAGTTGCTCGTAAAAAAATAAATTATAGATGCTGCAATGCTAATTCTCATTTCTATATGTCACTTAACATTTCCATTTTCCACTTTTTTTTAACACTAACATGCAAGGATCTATTCTGGGGAAGTAAAAAAGTAAAAGACAGGAGAAAAACATACCCAGGCACAATGTAACCCAAGCTATCTTAGGTGGATGCAGGCACAAGCTTTATAATGAAAGAAACAGTTGATGTTAAAGAATTCTAGAACAGATGTGACAGAAAAGGAGGAGGCACCACAACAAGCAAGCCTGGGGCTTACGATCTCCACAAAAAAATTTTTTTCGAATACATGGTACCCTAAATTGTGCTACTTGCATGTTCTCAAACACTTGACATTGTAGTACTTGTAGAAAATGGATGATACCCTCTTTTCGCAGAGATAAAGAAATAAGGGATTTAGAGAGTAAGGCATAGTTTATTAGTCGATTGGCCAATTACACTGTTATTCTTTCTTGCACAATTTTGTGTTCATTTTCAGTTCAAATAACTTTTATTTTTACCCGTAGTTTCAATTTAACCCAAATTTATTTTTAAAAAAAATTATCTAGGCGAATTTGACACCTTGATCCTCTTTAAACCTACCTTATTACAAATGTATATTACTTGCTAAAGAGGCTGCTTATTAAGCCTAGTGATTCAAGTACAACGTTGAAAAAATTCCATCGTTTGTCATCAAAATATCCCCTGGGTACCAACTCATAGATACAATAGGCAGAAATATTCATTTGTTGATTAAAGATATTTTCCAAGTGTATAACCTTCCCTCAAAATAAAACACATTACATTAACTAAAATAACTTATCCCCATCATACCATTTGTATGACTCCTGTTTCTGCACTTTGGCAGATAGATTCTACTACTAAGAAACTCATACAGTACAGCGATACCAGATTCTATATCATTTCATACATGGCCTCTTTGAATATTTAAAATCAGCAGCTACATGGAAAGGATACCCCGGGGAGGAATTCGTCATGGCAAGCATTAGAATTTCATTCAAAAAACGAATATCTGATTTTCTAAAATTTTTTTTTATTACTCCCTCAAGGCCTAAGAGACCCCTACATCGAATTATAAAAAAGTTTTCCAATATACATCGTTGTCATTCTTGTGCTTATATAATCCTTCTTTTCTGATATTTGGAGCTAAGGCTGTGCCGTTTTTTTAGAATAAATAACAAATCGTAAGAATAGAGTGATCTTCGCGTTTACGTTGGTTATCTATTTTCTATCGAGGCAACCGGATGGCCGCCGAATTTCGATCCACTAGGCCATCCCACGTCCCCAAAAGAATAGAAAAATACGGCTTTCGAAACGTAGTTGGTAACATTAATGCCGATTTCCCGTGTCTTTCTCATTCCCAGGAATTAAATGCTGGGGGGGAGGAGATACGTCAGGAAGCCTGGCCCCCAGTGAATAAGGTCCCCAGATGAATGATAGGTACCTATCAGATAGTGAATATGATGATCTTCAAGAGTCAGTCAGGGGTATTACGAAACAGTTGAGATACTGCCGGCCGTTGAAGAAGAAGTTCCTGTGATTAAAAACTACAGTGATCCCTCTTACGTAATTTTTTCCTCATATCTCCTTACAAATTGAACTAGATAATCTTTAGAACAGGGAAAAGAAGTTCCTTGGTTACAGATACGTTTATGAGTGATTCATGTTAACAGATCATACGCCTCTTGCTGTATTATATTACCACTTTCATTTAAGAAAGTCTTTTAATTGTGTAAAGTAGCATAACTTATTTAATTTAAGAGCTCTGGCAACCATTAGATAATTTAATTTAGTGTTAATGTAAATATGGTCACAGAAGAGTTTTTAAACGTCTCTCTTTCTAAGTTCTAGCTCGGCGAAGGCTAGTGATTTCGAATCGGCTTGTACTCTCACTCGCCCTGGCACTGTGAGTTATTCTCAACAACCTCGTGGATGAAAATTAGTTCTTTCTAAATCACAACGTAATAAGGTCACATCCACGTCCCCTAAAAATAGAATACGCTTTCAATATACGTGTTGATTTTTAAATGCATACCGGTTTTCTACTCATCCCATATGTAAAGCTGTGAGAGTACTCAAAGGCTGGCCCCATATGATAATATATGATATCAATATGTAGTACTCAACATAGAAAGATTTTACTCTTTATATAGGTATAAATATATCTATAAACATTAATATATGGTAAACTTTGATTAATTTATAATATATAAATATATATATATATATATATTATATATATATTATATATATATAATATATATTTTATAAATATACTTATATTATATTATATTTATACTAATATTATTAATATAATATATATACTATATATATTAATATAATATATATAATATATATATTATTAATTAATATATTATTATATATATAATATACTATATTATAATATAATACTAATTAATATATATTATAATATATTAATAATTGAAATGAGTCACAGAAGATTATATTATTACTTTCGTCTCACAGACAATTTAGGTTTTTATAATACGAAGTTTGGAATACTCGACTGGTTTAGCCTTCTGATTAAACCAACAAATACCGGTAATGCCTATTTCCAATATAAATGAGCCATTACTAACTGTCATACCCTAAAAAAAATGAAATAACGCTATTTTAAAAATACGTAGTGGGTAAGTTTTTATTTTAAGCTATACCCGAGTGAGTGATTATTTATTACATCTCAAATATAATTATAGTACTAGTATATATTAACTGTACTTATCACCAAAATAATGAGCTACTTAGGTCCACCTCACCTCCACCCTCAAATATACTTAATTAATGAGAGTGAATGATGAATCACAGAAGTAATTTATCTTGTCGTTCTAGCACTGCGTGGATTCTCCGAACAACGTTGCGGCCATACACCGCGTTCATGAACTGACGTTAAGCAGAGCCCGGCCATCGGAATGCTCTCTAACTCCACAACCAATAGGACCATCCACCCTTTTCACAGGTAGCCTCTATGTTCCCCGCAAATACACAAGAATAGTTCATAATTAGTTTCATGTGGTTTTTCTTAAAGATGAAAATTTCCCGTTTTCTTCTTAATTCCTAGTAAACAACTTTGTGGACCCTCTAACATCTCTAAGCCTAAAGTCAACCTTCACACCCCAATAAAGGCCCATTGAGTCCAAACTAACTAACCTCAATTTCGCCCCCTAGCACAGCAGTGTGGATTGAAAAAAATAGAAAAAAAAAGTCACTCAAAAGTAAAGATTCGTATTACCATCCTTTAGGTACCACCATTGGGACTTCGAATAATTATAGTTGTTGGACTTCCATGAGCGCAGTTGTGCCAACTGAAAAGCAATCTCCTAAAAAACTTCTTCAGAAACCCCATTCTCGTTTAATGTCTCAGTCAAGTGAGAGTGATGCTACATCTCCAAATAAAAAGACGCTTCAAACGTAGTTATTTAAGCACATATGACTCAGGTAGTTTCTCTCACATATATGACTGTGAAGTACTCTAAAAGCCTGGCCTCCCCTTATAAACTATATAATGAGATATAATATAATGAGTCACAGTGAAGATTATTATTCATATATTTCAGCGGGTAATTATCGACAGTTTGGTGATCATCTACGTCAGTATTAGTGAGTTTTAAACAACATAACCGGATTGATACTACATATATTATAATCTACTTAGGGATTCACTGATCTACCCATAATAATAAGTAACGCTTATCAAACGTTAATAGTTTTTAAAGACCCTCACGTAGGTTATTTATTATCAATCCTACAGAAAATGTATACTGTGATACTCAAAGGCCTGGCCCCATAAATAATGAGTCACAGGAAGATATATATTCTACTTATATGAGTCAGCTGAGGTGAGATTGCAGAACGTATTTAGGATCTACTGATCACTATGCTATGTGCTGGACGGTTTAGCTACGAACATAGCTCTGTGGTATTGACATCTATTCACTGGGCCATCACGTCCCCTCAATACCCACAATAAGTAAGAATAGTGACTTATATATCATAACTAGTAGTATTTTATAAAGTCACACTATATCACTCTATATGGTTTTTCTCACCATATAATGCTGGTATAATGATATATACATAAAAGGCCTTATAGGCCTACCATATAATGATAATGATGATCACATGAAAAGATTTTACTCTTCTAGTCAGTGACTCGAGGGATTGACGTTGGACTCCGCCTTGCTCATGATAGTTAACAACAACCGGGATGCTCTATTCACTAGGCATCCTACGTCCCTATAAATAAAAGATAAACCGCCTTCATAACGATATAGTTTTTTAAAGCAAACTACCGTGAGTATTTATTTCAATTCTATCACTCTAGTAGGAGTATACTCCACATAAATGGTGGCCTTGAACACTTTCGTCTTCACATGATATAAACTGATAATATGATTCACTCATAGGTAAAGAATCTTTACTATTATACTATTAAATTAATTATAGGTAAATATATCAATACATATAATTATGTGGAAATACTATATATTTATATATATATATGAATATATTATATATTATATATATATTATAATATATATATTATATATATAATATATATATATATGTATATTATATTATATATTAATATATATATCTATTAATAATAATATAATTATATATATATATATATATACTATATAGTATAATATATATTATATATATATTAATATATAATTATTATATAAATATTATATTATATATATTATACATATATATATATATATATAATTATTATATATATTATATATATATTTTATATATATAATATATATATAATATTTATTAATTATAAATATATTTATATTATAATTATATATATACTATATATATTATATATATATATATATATAATATATATAGTTTATATTAATTAATATATATATATAAATATAATATATATTATATTATATAGTATATTATTAATATTAAATATTAAAGTTTTACTTCCTTTTTAATTACAATTTAAACAAATTTACCATTATTAGGGTGTAAATATTTTTAATATTTATATATATATATATATATATATATATATAATATAATATTATAATAATTATAATATATTATATATATTATATTATTAATATATTATTATATGTTTAACGTTTAATTAAACAACTCCCACTCTCAAAAACGGGCTCGGATACTCAATAAAAATTTCAAGGTTACTCTTATTGTATAATACACTCCAAATAGATGTCTTATTAGTGGTCTGAAAATGAATTTATTTTTATTTCTGACTACTAGACTCTATATACTCCATATACTATCCTCTAATATCATATAACTTGATCCAACTTTAACCTAACCCTTAATTATGCACCTAGAAACCAACGGTTAAATAATAAAATAGAAATTCAATAAATATCACGAAAATTAAAAGAAAGACAATACATCGTATTAATTTTATTGTATATAGACTGCGAACGAGTTACGTGGCGAACAGTAGCTCATTGTTGGTGTGTATTGCCAGTCCTCCCTTCGTTCCGTGTGAGCCGCTAAGTTTAGGTCAACATAAATTGTAAATAGTAAGTAATATAATGAGATATAATTAATTGTTATATTTTATTACTATTACAGTGACTACTCCGCCGTATTGATGTTAATGCATAGATTAAGCCTATAATTGATGTATATGATTTAGTGGAAGGTCAAAGTCAATAATAATAGTACATTTTTGATACGCATATAATAAATTTTATATTGGCATTTAAAGTTCTGATTTTATGTACATTATAATTTTTCTACTTGTGATTCAAACATTTACTCAGCACGTTTATACATTTTTTTTCTCTCTCTTTTTATATTTTTTTATTTTTGTTTTTTAAATTAATTGCTAATTTTTTCTATTAATAATAATATAAAGGATAGGTCAATGTAACTCACCCAGTACTTCTAATCCCTATAACTATACTCTTATGACTCCCAGTGGGCTGCGATGTACTATATGATAATATGTATTTAACATATATATAGAAATATATATACTATATATATATATAATATTAATATATATAATATATATAATATTTATTAGTTACTGTTATGATAATATATATTATAATAATATATATATTATATATATATAATATAATATATATATAAATATATATATATTATATATTTATATATATATATTATAATATACCTAAGTTATTATAACCTCATAATTATGGTAAATGTAAATGTTCAGGAAACAAATTAGGTGGAAAATGTAATTGTCAATATAATATTTAATATATAATATAATTATTATATATATAGGCCCAGTCCATCATTAATATAAGAAGAATGCCTCTTAATTACTCTAAATATCATATTATCTTATATAATAATAATAACTAATATAATATTACAACAGCATATTACTGGTGGTAAAAGTGAATTAACATTGCTATAATATTGGAATACCTATATAATGAAGTATACAAAAATAATATTTTCACGTAGGAAATCATATGTATAATAAAAAAATATAAAATAATAAAATAAATCATATAAATATTTCTCTCTCAGATACGATAAATAATATACTTAACTAAATAATATAGTATATATATCAATTATAGAATTAGAATATACATTTTTATTGGATCCTATTATATGTGATTTTAATAATTTTTTAAGTTAGAATAAGAAAATTGTGCTAAATAAAATAATAAATTAATACTATAAAAAATTGGCTATTTTTTATGGAAGTAGGTGCTGAGACAGTATTATTAAATATATTTATATTGAATGAAAGTATTATCAACTATATATATTAGATCAGAGTGTTTACTAATGAGAGGTATGTCAATCTTGTAGACCGTGACGGACCGCGGCAACGATCTATGGTGGGCGTAGTGTAACGTGTTTTCCAGGAGAGTAACCTCCTCTGAAGTAGTGGGTTAGGGTGCTCTGTAGATGAAACTCACCCGCAGACACCCAAAATTACCAAAGAGCGGTAAGGGGTTCCGGAGGACCCTCCCTAGGGTATGCGGTGATAATATTTAAATGTCCTACCCTCACGTAGTTCCCCGGTATAAAGGTCGTAGAGACCTCGATCCTTGCCATCTGGTTGCTCATTATGGTATATTACCTCTATAGGTTGTAATTCTTTATTAGTATTAAATATAAAAAAAAAATTGCGCAAAAATATTTTATAAAATAAAATCAATTTTATAGTTGGCAAAGCACGTACCATAATATAATAGGTCCTCTAAATAGGTCTCTCATAATTTACATATTACTATAACATTTTTAACTAATAATTTTTTTAAATTTGTTATATATACATTTCATCTAAATAATAATAAATAAATATATTCACAGAATATCGCAAAATATAAGTTATTCTCTTTTTCTCAGCTCCACTCGTGAAGGCGTATCCGTCCGTATTCTGTGAAGAGTGTCTTAGGATGCCCCGTCTGCACTAAAATTTCCGGGAAGTTTTCTTTCTACACTCCAATAACATTGTTGGCTCCTTTGTACCCGTTGTAGTTTTATAGTCTGTTTCTGTCAAGGTCTCTGCCCGTTTAGAGATAAACATTTGTGGATAATCTAGAGGATGAACCATTTAGGATAATTAGTGTGAAATAATTGTTTAGCAGAGGAGGGGTGGTGAGGTTAAGAATGTTCTGCTGTTTATTTTTGGTTTTATTATAATATGTTGGAAAATAAATAATAAATATATAAATTTATAGATTAATATTTATTTATTTATTATATGAATAGAAGTTTCTATTATCAATATTAAACATTTTTTTTTTGTAGTTAAAATATGATTGTTATAATTAGTTTTCATTAATATAATAATTTTTTATACTTCCAAGATGCACTTAGATAGGCCTCTTTTCTCTACCTAAGTATCATATATATCCATCCATAAACTATTACAGTCCATACTGATATATATAGAAATATTTTCAATTTACCTTGTATAAATATAATTTAATAAAAGTTTAAATTAAAAAAGAAAATGTTAAATTAATTTTTTGAAAGAATTAATTTTAAATATTTCGAAAAGAATTTTACCAATTATACTATTATTTAGAGGTATAAAATAAATAAAACAATTGTATCTTAATTTGCCTATGTATCTTCAAAAAATTTAACTGGAAGAAAATCGAAACATTATGGAGAGTAATGATGTCTATTATATATTATATATATATTATATATATATATATATAATTATATATAATATATATATATATTATTATTATATATATATCATATATATAATATATATTACTAATATATAAGGGCTCCTCCATAGATTGAATCATACAATCATATTCGAATAACTATATACCTACAATGACTATCCACGGTGAGATAATGGAAATATATCAATATAGTGCACATAAGGTATAATTATAAGAGCGATATTTTTTCTCTCAAGTGAGGCAACGTGTGTATAATACGAAATAATAATTTTAATCATATTCTGTACGGATAACGTTACCTCAGAATGAGCCTCAAAGTTTAGAATAATATTTAAAATACCATTCTCTCGAAATCCTTTTAAAGCTTAGTTATGAGTCCAGAAGAAACTGAAAAACAAAAAACTTAAATAGAAAATTTTAGCCATGAGCAGAGAGAATTGAAATCCTTTGTGTGGTTATGCCAAGATGGTTAGGGCTGTTTTTCCTGCAAGTCTTGCATTTTGTGCTAAACGTGCAGGCGATAAGAAATTAGTATACCTAATATTATCCTATTTAGTGAAGGTAATTACACCTTTAGCACGAATTTTCGCGTAAAAACGACAGCGATTTCTTCCGGATTGGTACGGGTGAAAAACAAAAATGGATTGATCAGCTCTTCTAATGGAGCACCGTAGTTTTGGATCAGATGACAGGAAAAGATTTGCCAAAACCAAAAAATAACAGTAGTGTGGAAGGGTGTGGCGGTTTATTCGAAACAAATAACCTCCTGGGATAACACACAAACAATCCAATTAGGTGGCTGGGGAGGGTTTCTCGAGTCGCCTCATCTTGTGGAAGAGAAGGTAGGAATTAGTATCCATAACTTCAAATTTACGTTAGTTTCCACCGGAGGTTAATAAATTGGTCGCGAAACTCGAGATCTTGCATCCGGTGCGGATTTATTACCCCTATTGGCAAGATATCATATTTAGTAAAAAAAAAGCAAATTTCATTTAGAAAGTCTTATTTATATTACGCCGCCGAAATGTAATACCTAATAAATGAATGTTGTACTCTATATAGAGACTCCTTTTATCTTCTCATCTGATTTTACATGTATTAATATTCTCTCTTATCTCTTTTAAAATTATTTCTCTCTACATTTCCTAAACTAAAAATGGTTTACCAGGGTCAAACAATGTATGTACTATTTCGCATGTAGCATAATTGTAGGTTTTTATGAAGAATATTTTCTTTCCCCTCACCAAACTAAAATTGGACACGATGAGTGAATTAGGGTCCCCAAACCCAATGTTTCTCCTCCACTCTATTCCGTGTGTCTTAGGCCTGTTTTGATTTAGGTCTTTTAGATCACTTGGAATTTGTGGCCTTTAAGAGGGTACTAAATTTTATCGTAGTCTAAATAATATAAATATAATAAATTTGTTAACATAATTTACGATAACGATATCATTTATAATAGTAACTATTTTCCTTAAATTTCGTTTAGCACAATTATTATTAAGATATGACTCAAATAATCGATAATATAATAAAAAACGCTCTTTATAGCCATGCCACGACCTGTATAAAAAATTAAAATAAATATAAATAAAATTATAACCAATTATAAGCTAATGGAATAAATATAAGTTTGTATATATTTATATTAATATTTATATTTAGAAGCAAATGTGGTAATAAGCCTTAGTTGACATATAATAAATACCCCATTTAAAGAAGGGAAATACAATACTTATTTGTGACTAGTGTATTAACAAAGAAAGCAACAAAAATGGTCGGTAATGGACTTTAATTACCATATATACCAAAGTTTTTGCCCACTATTGTTCGAGATAGGTTCACTTGAAGAAAATTAGTTAAAAATTAAAATTTAGTAATATGATTAAAAAAATACCCCTTTTATTATATTAGCACATGGACTACTTACTTATTCTTCACTGAAATAATAATTTAACTATTTAAGTTACCAATAAACTCAATATATTCGATATTTTCTAATTATGCAAATATTCTATTATTTATATAATATATATTAAAAATTAATTATAATTATAAGTATTTTAAATTTTAATATAAATAATAAATATTTAATTAATAATTTCAAAAAAGAAAATATGTTTATTTATAATAATATATAATATATAATTAAACTCGAGTGTATATTTTTTTAATAACCGATATAGTCGATATTTTTTTGACCGATAGTATCGAGAGCCCAATTATTTTATTTTAAGAATATCGACATATGATCTTCCACTAATCCCGATATTTTTATGTTTGTCTTGAAAATAAAATATTCTCGGTCAAAGTTCCGAACACATTCAAATTATATGTCGGAGAACCGATGTCATAAGAATAATAGCGTTTTATTCCAGGTTGAGCGACCATTTATTGTTTAGTCTTTAAAACACCGTATTATCAAAAGTGTACTGATTTAAGTTAAAAATTAGCTAATCCAGTTTTGCCTATAATACTCTCAGAAAAATTTTCGGGCATTTTAAATTATCTATGTATTACTTATCTATTATTACTTATCTCACGTATTGATTATTAATCTAATTAATTATAATTAATTTATTGAATTTCTCATGAGTCCTAGTTTTATTCTTAAATTGGGGTATAAGCTAATTATCTGTATTATTAGTTTTTGGTATTTTATATATATACTAATAAAATATATATTATAATAAATAAATAACTCAATAAAATATCGATATATTGAGTTTTTTCTTTAGAGTATTTATCTTTTACAGTTTTGGTTGAAGAATCCTCTACGTTTTTTAAGAAGTTACTCGTTTTTGACCAAATAATAGTATAAGTAATATAAAATTTTAAAATTTATATAAAAGTTAATTTCATTGACTACGAAATAAATTAAAATTCTAATAGTAATAATAATAATATAATACGATATATATAACTATATCATTAAATACTCTACGCAATTCAAATAATTTATAGTATTTATACATAATTTTCTTAGTATTATTATAAATTTTTTTTTAATCTATAATATATAATTAATATTCACGGTTTATAATAAATAAATAAATAAATAAGTATGTATATAAAATATATATATATATACACTATACTATAAATACATATGATATATATATATATTTATATATATGATATATAATTATAAATCATATAACGTTACTATATATACGTTATGATATTATTATACTAACTAAATTTTTGACTTAAAAAATGATAATACATAATCGAATATATAACTAGCTTTTAAGTAGTATGAATATTATATCATTATTTTCCTTTATATAATTTCGTTTTTAGCTCTCATATAAAGTTGTCCATAATAAATTACTCGAAAAGAGCCTTTTAGGTCCTCCTCACCTATGTCCCGCCTTTTGGAACCGGAACCCATAATTGTAGCAATAATTTTTTAACAACAACTAAATAACCCAGTTAAGTTTAAATATGTGGAGTTCTGTTGCTATACTTGCTTTTCATCTTAATTAAATTATAATTATGAATGAGCTCACTCTAGAACTTATTGCTAGGCCCGAGCCAAAGGCCAAAGGTACTGTTACTTCAATATAACCTGCCCCGAAGTTGGGCCCTGGCCCTCCGAACCTTCACATCTCTCGCCGTCGGATATGCTAGCTGTGTCCAGCTAGGTTTGAGTTAGAGAGTCTGAATATTATAAGCTAAGGGTATTGAAAAATTCTAATAATTAATCATGTTGGCGCTTAAAAGGCCTACTTTTCAAACACTCTTGAACTTAGCTCACCTATCGTCTTTACGCTCGACTTAGTCCTTTAATGACAGATTCCCGTGCTAAGACTCCTCCAATACATTCAACATTTATTTACATGGCCTCCAGACTCCACAGTCTGTAAGGTTTAAAGTAAATTGTACATCAACTCAGTGAGTAGAGTTGGGCCGATATTACGCTAGTTATCCATCCTACTCATTAGTCAAGTTAACGAAATATTAACGTTCATTCGCTTCAATATAGGTCTAAACGGTAATTAATATGGTGCCGATGCTCTTCGCATGAGTTTTGCTCATAGGTCGAGTGCATTGACCGAAAATTTTTCGCAGAGCTCGTTCAGTTCTTTGTTAAGTCCAAAAGGGTGTCACTACCTTCATTCCTCAGTCCCCACTGTCTTTCTGTTGAGTGTATCATCTACTTGCCATCTTCTGTGTATTTTTTTACGCGAAACCTGGTAATTTAGTCTTACCATCTCTTATAAAAACCCTCGGCTGTACTGCTATCTAGTCTACCCCTTCAGAGAATTCTATTGCTGTTTTATATTTTAGGCTTCTGTAGGTTTTAAATTTAATGGTGGGTGTGTGTGTGGAATTTTAGGTTTTCTGTAATTTTTTTATTTTTTCTTGCTCTCCCTCTTACTCTTTGTACCAGTCTTCACCATCTACAGCCCGTTTAAGTATGTGTGGTTTAGTAATTCATTTGTATATAATAAAATAATAATATAAAATCTTATAAATTACGATCATAAATATATAAAAATATAATTATTATAAACAAAATCCGATCAACACCCATCTCCCATATAGGTTATAACTCTGGTCGCTTAGATTTTTTCAGGACATATGGTGGTCCTGTTGCCTTACCATTCTATCCCGGTCAAAGTGTAATATTGCATTAGTGCCATGCAATTCATTCTTTTCTATTTGGCTATCATAGCGAACTCTTGCATACTTGGTACCGTTTTCGATGCTTAAATAATTCCTTGAGTATATAATATATACTTCAGTAATATTATATAGGGTTTTTAATACATACCTTATTTTCAATGGATACTAGCTTATATAACTTATACTTCCATATATTTGGTCCTCTATTTACTATATATATATAAATATTAAAATCGCTTACTGTCTCCAGTAAGCTATACCTGATAATGAACGTGTTTATACTTATGAGGTCGCAAAAGATTTCTACTCTAGATTGTCTGTGTATTCTATAATGAGTATTATTCAAGACAATAATATAATAAGTATAAAGTGATATCCGGTATATTTTGCTATTGCTCCATATATTTATGCGCTATACCTAATATTATTTAATATAGTAGATTCTATGATAGATAGTGAAATATATTCTTCCTAGGTCTCGTGACTGTTGTCAATATAAATAATATCCTATTCTTCTTAAATAATATTATCCATTCTTATCATATGACAAAACCCTCAATATTACCACTTATATATTATTTGAAATTTACCTAAATTATTGAAAATCAAAATTTTAATGAATGGTAAATTGATAAATTTTAACTTTTATTTTGTTCAAAGAATTCAAGAAAAAATTTTGTTACTCTCTCAAGTGATAGTAATTAATAGATATTTAATCTGTTTGCAATTACATTTTAATTGAATTTGTTAATTTTTATAATCTTATATTTATTGTGAATCACTTATATATAGAATTTATATTTTTACCTCTTATAGGTGAAAATAAATTATGCGTTGAAGTATATATATAATGATCTACATGTGCTATTATACTTTCAACCTTTATATAAGTATAATTATATATATATATATATATAATTATATAAATCGCCTTATTTTTAGTAAGTACTGTTCTAAACTATCTTGATATGAGGTTAGGTGAGCTTACGATTCCACCCTTCTATGATGAGATATAGAGTTGGTCTAAAGCTAAGGATGATAATAAACTCATGTCTATTTCAATTTGCTACCAATAAACACAGCTTATTACTACTTAGCCTCACTGAGAGGGAACTGTATGGTATTATATATATAATAGTAACTATATTTAATGGCTCCAGTTTTCTCTCACAGAAAGAAGCGATCTAATGCACCTAGGCTGGTAACAAAAAATTATAGAGGTAAGTAACTAGGTGAGAGAGGAAGATTTGGAATAACATTTTTGCGAGATTCTTGCTCGCAAGTCTGGTCATCTCCTTCTGCAGATGGTCTCGCACGCTAGTGACAATTTTAGCGTTATGTATTACAATCTTGTTTTAAATTTTCATGTCTCAGTGGGTATAAAAAATATTATATAAATTCATATCTACTGATTTTTAGTAAAGGTTGAGAGGCAGTTAGACAGTTTCGCAAGGCGAACTCCGTAGATTTACGTCAATTTTGTACTATATATATATATATACCATAATATTTGATAGTAATGAGAATCCCAGTGTCTGTTTTACGTATAGTGGTATGCCTACTGACTTACTTTCATATACTTATCATGTATTACTGTATGTAGATTATCACTTCTCATATAGGGTCTTTCTGTATTTATATTTATCACTATACATGATATATATAATTAGCTCTTCCTCTCTTTTAAATAATAATCTCACCGTCAGTACTATAGTGCTACCTTAGAGATCTGCTAGTTTGTCAGGGGTTATATTGGTGGTGTTATATTTTCCTGTATTTTATTTCCTATAGCCCCTCCTTTTGAAATAGTGAAGCCCAGTCCATAATAGTGAGTTGAGTTAGATGATAAAATTACTGTATATAAAAATAATAAATACTTTAATTACTAAAAAAAAAAAAAAAAATCTCAATACACCATTCTTCCCATAGGTTAGGAACGTAGCCCTGTACTAAAGTTTTGATGGGCCTAAGATCTTATCTTTCCTTTGTATATATACTCTCACGATAAATCTTCTTTGTGAGCATAGTAGTATTTTTGCGATGATGTCCTTGATTTAATATATGCTCAAGGTATGGATTTATAACTCACTTCAATGGATTAACTGTATTAAGGCATTTTTACTTCACTATCATTAGTACCTTCTTTAATAATACGTTATCTACCAGTGCTATCTACTGAAGATATCGTGTTTCTGGTACGGCAAAGCTCACCTCACCTAGATGCTGGTTAATATCATGATGTATATTCTCCTCAGTGGACCTAAATATTTAAAAGTAAAGTGAGTACCGGTAATATATGCTAGCCTACTGTCGGCCCCTATAAGATAACCCTGTTTAGAGAAGGAAAGTCTTCCCTAGGTCTTCAGTAACTATATAGTAGCAAAATGTCACATTTGATATCCGATGAATAGATAAATTGACATTTCGGATACGTAGTGTTTGAATCGCAGATGAAAGAGACCCATGATAGAGAGAGCCAAGGTAAAAGGAGTGATTAAATCATATAGATTTTCTTACTTGATTATTACTACATGATTCTACTTAATTGGTTAAGTACCGTTTCACTCACTACCTACTAAGGACTTTTTATAATTATATAGTTTAATATATAATGTATTATCAAGGGCAATAATATCTCTCCATTAGAAAAGGTCCGCCAGTGAGTACTAATTATGATCTCTCTATAGCAAGATTAATTTTAATTGTAATAAGTTTCGAGTTCTAATTTTCAGTGGAGGAAATAGTCAAATATCAAGTTAATTTATGGTAATTCTCAAGCGTAATATATAAGCTTAAATTAATTTATAGAATTATATGTGTAAATAAAATAATAAATAAAATACTCTCTCGGTAAAATGTAAAGGTACTCATATACTCATAGAAAAAACCTATATAAATTATACCATTAAATTTGTGAACATTAGTATTATATTAAAGGCTTATATTTAATTATATAGTTATATGATTCGTTATCGTACTCTCCTACCCTTCTGTCCCCATACGGTCGAGACCTCCTCTAAATAATATTGGAAGTTTCAAGGATAACATATATTCCTCATATACTAGGTATGGGCTCTCGTAGTATACCTCTCGTAATTGTCCGGGCACCACCGAGGAGGTGCCGGCGCGAGAGCATTGAGAGTCTGTCCACCCTCCGATAAAGAAATTCCACCTAGAGGCCGATGAATGAACAGCTAGACTAGCGTAAAAAAGGAATACAATTGACTCTCTTGGGTTGTGTGTGGCTACCCTTGGTTATTCGTTTGAGGTGTTATGGAATTATGAGTCCGTTCTATACTACATTAGACGTTTACATGAATGTTTCATTATTAGAGTAATTATGTTATGTAAACTACATGATTTGCGGATATTTGATAATTTATGTTTCTTGCTATGAGTGTTCGTTGACGTTTTATTAGAAGAATTTATTATTACTATTCTTTTATAATCATCTACTGATTTTAGTAAAGGTGAAGGGCTCAAAGTTAATAGTTTCTAAAAATTTATTTTCTATTTACTCTCGCTTTGTAAATTCGCATATATATGATTAATATTGTGTTTTATACCTGTATAAGTGTTGTCAATAATCATTTTCGAGATTTTAATATCTCCTGGCTCTTTTTCTTAGATAATATTTGCTCATACTTTTTATTTAAATGTTATATAATATAATATATTATATAATTATTATAATATATATTATATATATAATATATACTATATTTATACTATATATATATATATATGTATATATATATACTATAATATATATAATAATATATAATAATTTATTAATAATATTATATTATATCATAATATTTATATATATACTTATTTTATATATTATATATATTAATTTATTGTAATATTATATATTATTAATAATATATATATATATATATATACTTATATTTATATGATATATTAATATATATTATTATATAGAATATTAAATAATATATTTATTAATAAATATATATATATGATTATATTTAATAATATATATATATATATATATATATATTATATAATATATATATATATATATATTAATATATTAATATTATTATATAATATATTAATATATATATATATATATTTTAATATCATATATATATATTAAAAATAATTATATATATAATTAATATATATATACTATATATATATATATTATTATTATAATATTATAATAATATATAATAATATATATATAAATATAGTATATAATAATATTATATATATTTATAATTATATATATAGAGAAAGTGTAGAGTGATATAAGAGAGAGATGAGAGAGAGAAGTTAAGTGAGAGCCCATATGTAAATAGAGTGATGTGATGTACTAAAAGATAATATTTTGCAGTATCGATTATATGAGTAACTTTAATAATATAAATCAGATAATATTAAATCATTATTCCAGTGATTTCTATAATAATGTGAGAAATCTATTGTATATTATTGGGCCTCATTCGCATAAAAACGTGGAGGAGATCTACTCGAATTAATAATATTAATGAAACACATTTCAGAGATAAAATATGCATATAACTCATATAATATCCAGTGTCACGTATATAAAGCTTAAATTATGGTATAGAGAGATAAAAAAGGAGAAAAATGAAAAAAGAGAGTGCTGTGAGACTATACACCTATCCAAGAAAAACAAAGATTTTATATATGTGTGAATCCCAGCGTATAAAGCTTATTGTATATTGGTTTTCAAAAATTATAGTATCGCGGTCTTCCGTACATCCCTCTTCCTTCAACTGTTCCTCATCGTGTCTCACCGGAGCCAAAGCCAAAGCCAAAGCCAAGCAATAAAATCAAACGAGTGCTGATGAAGGAGGCTCTCTCATTTTCGCATTTATTTTTGAATAACATAATTTAGCATAGGGCTCTATATCGCTGAGTAACTGTTTAAGAGCATGGGTTTCAGATATTTAGTAACTGATTAAGAGTAAGGTCTTAGAGATACTAGTAACTGTAAAGTACGAGTTTAAGGTGTACGAGTAAAAGGGTAACAGTAAAGGTCTTAAGAGAGGTACTGTGACTCCTGACTCCCTTTGGGATCCATCCAATCGCCCGGTGCTCTAAATCCTACCTTTCGATAGTTCAGATATTTGTTGAAGCATTATAGTATACTATTTAACTCTTTAACGAACAATCTCGCGAGCAAGATATAATATGGGTCTTTTTTTAAGCTCTCTATATCTTGTTAATATCTTTCTAATAGAAGTGATGGTTCAGTAGTCTTACTCTCGGTGTCTAGATCAGTGTAGGCGTGACTGTATTGAAGAAGTCTTTTTTTACCTCCTCTGTGTCGTCTCTCTCCTCTCATGACGGTCTGAGGTTCAGATATGGTAAAAATTCCGGTGACTTCTCTTCCTGTAATATGTCCTCATCCGCTCTCCTTTGTTTCTCCACTCGCAGTGAGTGAGATTCCTCATTGCTTCTATCATTTTCTTAATATATATTTTGAATCAGAAGGAGGAATTTATAAGGTTTATCAACTAATTATAAGGATACTCTTTATGAGTGTGCTTCTACTCTGATAGGTAATAACTATACTCGAGCTTCTTTCTATAATTCTCTAGAAACTCCTATTATATATACGGTAATATCAATATCAATGTGATTTTATATCTCTCCAATATTTTTTAACTATTATTTTAATAATTATATTACTCTCAAGTAAGTTAGTATGTATGTGTTTATTTTATTTTAATTTTTTAAATTTCTATATATAAATATAAAATGTTCGACTTCTGAAGTATTAATAATAATTAAAATGTATATTTATTTTTCCATGGTTGCTGTTTATAGTTTTTTTTAAGTTATATGCTGTGAATTGCATTTCGGGTAAATTGAACTGAACTATATAATATATTATATTATATTAATATTATATATATATATATATTATATTAATATATTATATATATATATTATTAAAATATATATATATTAATATATATATATATATATAAATATATTAATATATTATATAATTATATATATAATATATTAATATATATAATAATAATATATATATATATTATATTTATATATATATATATATATATAATATATATATATATATATCAGAAGTCTAGGGCGTTGCGCGACCGAGTTTGCGTCCTTTTTTATGAGCCTATATGGCGCACTATCTCAATAAATTGATAGGCGCATAGCGCTCAAACTAATTTTTTAAAAGATATATGAGGATACTAAGCATAGGCGCTACAGTCATTTCTCATCTGAGCCTATATGCACTGCGCCTATGAACAGGAACAAAGCTTTTTTACTATAACCTGTTAAAATAGCTTAGAATCTTAGAAGCAGGGCTATAACTTGGTTTTATTCATATAAGAAACCATATATGTTAAAAATTACTTTTATAATTATATATATATTATATATATATATATATATTATATTATTATTATAATATATATATATATAATATATAATATTAATATATAATTTTTGTATAAAAATATTATATTTATCATTTTAAATTTTAATTAATTAATAAACGTAATTTTCAATTATTTATTGGAACGATTATTCTATTACTACTATAAGAAATATATTATATAATATAACTAAACACATTTCGAAATAAGTTCAATTTTTATAATATAAATTTTAAAAAATAAAGGAAGATTCTGTAGCTTCACACCTCAAAAAGTAATTTTTTAGTTTCAATAATTATAACTAGGCTTTTTATTAACTTTTTCAGCATAAAAAAAAAACTACATGCATAAGAATGCAAATGCCATGCATGATATATCAATAGTATCTATATTTGATTATTTTATGAAATGCACAATTATATATCTCACATAATCGTATGAAAATCTTAATAAAAAAATAATATACTTTATATAATATTTTCTAAAAATCACCTTATAAATACTATGATATTATAATCTTAATGTGGCAAGTATATCAGTTATACATAAGCTAGAGTGGGTTTTGCGCGTTAGTCGATAATACCCTCATGCAAAAATATACTCACGGTGTCACGTTGCAAGATTTATTGCTCTAACATCCTCAGTTTCACTCTGAAGATTATACACACGACTTTGTTGACAGTATGTTATTCTGTTCTTTTTTTTCACGTTTCTCTGATAGAGGGATTACAGAAGTAACGCGAAATGCGGGGATGTGAACACGTAGCGCGGGCGTCACGCTCTACTTAGTTCAGCCTCGTTCGTTCTCCCACACGGTAGCTAGTGAGGAACACTCTCCCCGGATTAGCACTCTAAATCCAGTCTCGTTCTTCATATACCCGTAGGGCTATTTACCTTTTTAATATAGTTGATGATAATATGTAAAATATTTCAAAATTTCATCAATTATTAGGCTCTCTTGATGTGACTCACAAAATCGGCTATCTGCGATCTTGTCAATACTCTCCCAAGCCAAAACTAGCCCGCACTCTATCATACCAAGAGTATTAGTCTCTCTCTGCATAATCCACCAAACTCTATATATATATTTTATATAAATATTTCCCAGAAAGTGCCTTAATAAGTTTCTCTCTATTCTTAAATTCATGGATAAACATGTACATTGCCATTCACAACTTTCTGATTAAATAACAAATATGCTAATATTATCTACTCTTTTGCTTTCATCCGTTCTCTTTTTCATCCAAACATAATTTTTCACTAAATATTTAATCGTTCAGTGTTAACGATCTTTTTAGTTAAACATGATTGTGCCCTTCGGGTGTGCTGTACCCTACCAGATACTATTCAACCATATATATCTAACTATTAATTATCTAAGCTCAGTATAATATCATGTCCTCACTATTTAAATCAAACTCCATATATACCTTTATCATCTAAATCTTACGTATTATTATAAACTTACATAAATAAAACATCTAATCTTTTTACTAACTAAATACACACTCCTGCTACCATAATTCTCTATCTACTTAATTTCTCAAAATCAAACTCTCTCTAAAGATTTATCAAGACTACACATAAATCTCCATAAATCATCTCTAAGCATTATAATAAATAGGTGATATATGGTTACATTCTCTCACTTCCACTCTCTTTCTCACTATACTCTCAATCATTATGTAATGAGCCGGGACGCAGTTGATGGTTTAGCTCGGGCCCGAGTCCGCGGAGTCGCGGAGTCGGGAGTCAGTAATATGTGTTGTATAGAAGCTCCATAAGAGTGTGCGCGAACAACTCTCTCCGTGTAGGCGCATGGACGCAACAATTTTTAATAAGGCCGGACTAAGCTAGGCGCACCAGTCATTTCTGAGCTGTACTCGGCTAGTCATTTTAAGAGTGATGAATGGCAGGAGAATCAGGATTTATGTTCTCTCAACGCATTTCTCAGGATAAAAATTTAAAGTGATAAGTGGTGATAAACCATTGGATCTCTTTCTTAAAACAACCTAGGTGGTTTAACATAACCACTCACCCATCCTTTTCCTTTGACCTATTTACCCATCTATACTTCATAATAATTTTCTTATCATTAAATAAGGGGGAAAATGGTCAAAATATACAAAATGTGAATACAAAAATAAAGTAAGATCAATTATATTGTTCTATAATATACACTGTGCCTCACTTCGCTATTTTTTAAATTATTAATTTAAAAATACTCAAATCACTTAATTCATAATACTCACTTTATAATATTCTTACTACACGCATAACTTTATTCAATCTCGTCATATATACTTTTGAATTCTCAATTCTCAAGATAGTCTTATCACTAATAACTTATTCATTAATTATAATTTCAATAACACCTGCCATAATATTATATACTTACCTCCGTATTAATCAATTTTATATCAGCCTGTTTGCAAATACAAAAAGCCTAAATACCAATTTATTTCTTTTTTCTTACTCCCTCATTTATTCTCATTGTATTTTTTTCAATGTATAAGTTTTGAATCCACTACATCCTACTATTCACTTTTCTAAACCTAACTCTTGTTCTCTTCACAATCTCAGTCCTTCTCAAGTTCTACTCTGAAGCGGCAGTGTTCCCATTTTCCGACCAAATTATAATGTTTATAAATATCAAATATAATATCTGTACTTACAACTATCACAAGTATACCCTTCCTTTTTAATCCTCTCCTCCATGTTACTCTACGGACACCAGTATAACAGAGATATTAATGTTTTATTATTTTTTTATATGTTTCTGCTCATAGAAGGTGATTTAAACACCTCCACCTACGAAAAATGCCTATATTATTTAAGTGCAGTATCACTTCTCCCTTACTGCTCTCGCTACCTTCTCAAGCTCCCTCGGTTAACTATGCTGATCAATTAAATTCTTCTAACTGTGTGTGGTTACACAACTTCCCCATTCCAGCACCTCCAATTTCTCACCTATCGTGCGTCGCTTCTCTTGTGAATCATTTCACCGGATATCGTAATTATTTCTTATTTTCATATATACCTTCATTAAACCATTTTACCATTCTTTATTAACTTTTCTCGCTCTACAATTACCTCCATTCTCATTATTTTACATAAAGAAAAACCTACTAACTTGCCACATAGTAAAAAACCTCACCCTTATAGGCTCCAATTCTCTCCTCGCCATCAGAACTACCCATTCACGCGGATCACCTTCTTCTGACACTCTCTCACCATCACTCTCCGATTTTATTTCCTCTCTAATAGTGTGTTTAGTGCAGATTATATGTCGCAAAGCTCTCTCACCCACACTCTTCTAGTCATCAATATGTCACTCCATTCTACTCGAAATTACTCCTCGTGAAAGCACCATCCCTTATCTATCTAACTCTTATTGACTGCACACATTAACTCTCTCTCATTTTCTTCTTTTTTTATCTATACCAATTATTATTAATATATAACTTAAATTATTATTAATACACCAGACACTTGTTTTCCATAGCGTAATACTCAACATAATATCGATACTATATAACTTCACTACAGCGAGGCTGTTCTACTTCACTCTTTCTAAACCATTAATCCATTACTCTTAATATTCTTACAGCTTATTAATAACCTTTCTCACATAGCACATATATTCATTATATACTTTATCACTAAATAACACAACCCTGACAATATACTCTCATTACTTAACCAATACCCTCTCCAAACTCTCTCTCAGTAATTCGACAACTCACACATAAAACCTATTACATCTCACGCAATATTATATATATAAAATAAGGTATATATATATATATATATTTAAGTATCATACCTCCAACTATACTATTTATAAAAGGATTTTTTCATCTTTGTGCTAATAAGAACTCCGGAAGATTGTGTGGGGTTACCAGTGTGGCTAAGTCAGGCATTCAAAGAAAAGTGCCGCTGTGAACAGAATCATGTAGGACGGGAACTCTCAAAAAGTAAGATCGAAGTAGATAAATTATATGACGGAAAAGCTTAAATATGCTGCCAAGGCAGGTTATACACCGTAAGAGAATACAAAAGCTGAACGAATCCGTTACTCCGTGTCGAGTGGAAAAAAAGTCTATGTTTTGACACAGGTTAGGGTATGACGGAGTTCGGATTGTTCAGAGTCGAGTAGCGTGGAAAAGTAATTTTGACTTTTTCCTATGAACATAAATTCGCGGACTTACCTCACAACCCTGTATTATTATCTCATAACTAACTACATCCCCTGCTCATATACATTACCTAATCACTCTAATTCTATTTTAAATCCATATCTTATAAATTTAATAAACAATAAATATTGAATATAATAAAAATACTCCAAGATAAGAATTTAAATAGATAACCTAATCCCATATTTTGGCTATTCACTTCGCTATTAATTTAATTATAAACTCTCAATCACTTTCAACTCATATATTCTTACACACCTATTTACTTTCTGATATTATTATATATTTGTAATATCTAAATTAGATATTCAAAACTTAATATATATCATTAATAATCTAAATAAACACCTGCCATATAATATACTTACGTATTTATCTAATTTATTACGTATTATAGATAGGCTCATTCATAACTCCAGATATAACTTATAAATCCAACATTATATTAATATTTCGTGCATATTTCACTTGTAATGTGCTTTTTTGGATATTTATAAGCAATTATGCTTCTGTCTCGCCAAGCATCGATTCGCCCTGTGACCATCTCTCTACTGGACGCCTGAATAATTACTCTCTAGGAATACATCCACCCATAGTCACTCGGTCAGAGCTGCGAAACCGGTTATTAGTTACAGTTACGGTGCTCCGATCCATAATTAAATTAACTAAATAAATTTAATAATATATGTGTGTTTTCTTCTGTATAAAAGCACCTGCATACTTATAATAATAAATCCTAAGCTTCTATCTAAAGTTTTTAACTCTTTGACAATATCACAATTATACCGCGCAAACTATAAGACACTTATGCTCCCATTTGGCCGTGAGGAATAAGTCGTAAAGAGCTCAAAAGGCGAATAGGAGAATAGGCGCCTATGTGCACAATCTGAATTATGACAATGAGAATTCATTATCCGCGCATTAGGACGCTCTAGGTCGCACTAGGACCAGCGTCAGTCTGGACTATGGCGCTAGAGCGCAACAGTGCGTCATACTAGAGATATACTCATATACGAGCGCCGTGTCACTCACATAAAATACATATCTAATATAATTCACTATACATTTTCGCTTCCGTTACTTGATTTATCAAATTTTTCACATACTAGTAATATATATATATTCATCTATTATACCTTCAGTCAAATATATTACCATTCTATTATATTAACTTTCTCCTGATATATAATCATAATTACCCTTCATATCTATATTATAACTTATGATCACCTCTCAATTATAGTCCCAATAAATTAACTATTTACCTTTATATATAGCACCAAATCACAAATCACCTAAGTACATTATACTTTCACCTCTTCATATACGTCACCCTCAAGGTTATATATGTACTCAGATTCTCCGGATAAGTATTGAGTTTACAGCTCGGACGGTCACTCTAAACTTAGATGCGTCCAAGTCGCGCGCGGTGTCCCTGGACAGATCTGCCCCGTGTGACTCTCCCTCGTGCGCTCATATGCTATTAAAAGGGAGCATTTTCAGACTTCTACGCTCATCCCTTACTCATCGCATTGAGCTTATATTATACCAATTATATCATATTATATCTTAATATTATTATAATATATATATATATATATATATATATATATTATATATATATAAATATATGTAATAATAATTATATTACGTTGCCTAACCTTATACTATCTATATATATTAATATTATATTATATAATATATAATTAATATATATTATATATATATATTAATTATATTATATTATATATATTCATATATGTTAATATATATATATATTTATTATATTATATATATATATTATATATTAATTAATTAATTATATATATATATATATATTTATATATATAATTATAATATTATAATTATATAAAAGGATTTTATTATGCTTAGATTCGGAAGGTGGTCATTGGCTATCAGCATTCAAAAAAAGTCGAACAAAATGTAACGGACTAAAACAAAGTAAGTGGAGAAAAAATAACTTAGAAATTATTTTTTGATCGGATGAAGCTTATAATGAATTAAATAAAAGTTAAACGAATCCGTTACTCGTACTGAAAAATACTAGTTCGTTAGAACGGTATAAGTATGACGGTAATGTAATGAATTAGGCTCACTTATTGTTAACTTATAATATTTAATATAATTAATTTATAATATATAATATATTAATTAATAATTTTATATTAAATAATATATAATATATATATTATATTAATATATTATGGGATATATATTATATATATATATATTTAAATACTATATATATTACTATATATTAATATATAAATATTATTAAATAATATATATATATATTATATATATATATAATATATATATATATATTATTTATATAATATAATATATATATATATATCATTATATATATAATTATATTATATATATTATCTAGAATATTGCTATTACCTAAAAATAATTAAATCACTCCCAAGCAGGGAAAATATTTGTCAACATTTATAGCTCATAGCAGCGTATAAGTGCAGGATATGGACAGCATGGTATAGGAAAAATGGGGTATAACCACTAAAAGACAAATGTAGAGGTAAGGAAATAGATGAACGTATGTAGATATTAAGTTACCTCACGTATTATTTAAATTATACTAAATAATTATTAAATATGTGTTTTTTCCTATATAATAAGCATTATGATTTATCGCATCTAATGTTATACTTTAGCTAAATATATCACTACAGAAGAACTCAGAACTTGGAAGGATAAGTTTTGTGACTGTTAATGTTTAGCACAGTGATTTATATTAATGACAAAAATACTAACTGGCATTTTAATTGAAAATACTTGGAAAGGGGCAGAGGTAGTTTTATGGAGTCACGCTATATATTATAGCGCAGTGAGCACTCAATTATAGGCCAGCCGTACCCAGCTACCTGTATATATATATATATAATTATTATTATATTATATTTATTATATATTAAATAAATATAAATATTATTATATAATATTTAATATAATTATTATATATATATATATATATATATATATATTTAATATATATTTATATAATATATATTATATTTAATATAATATATATTTATATAATTATTATAGTATATAATATATATAAATATATATATATATATTTATTAATATAATTATATTTAATATATTATATATATATATTAATATGATTCTGAAAATCTAACTAGCCTCAAAGGTGACGGTCAGCTTAGTGGGTAGAGACCGACCTGGCTCGGGGCATCTCAATGGCCAGCGTGAGAAGAAGTAGATGCCGCTCTGATGGAAATTTGGTATTATTTACAAGAGCGAAGGAGTCTGTAAAACAGACTAACTAGAGAGAGCGTGGAGAAGCGATGCCACAAATTGAAGACTCTACTCAATAAGTAATAGTTATTCTAGTATCATTATATATATCTATTATTTGCAGCATAAAAATAATGAAGGGTGAAGAAAAGCGGTTAACCGTTCATAGAACGCTGGATAATTAAAAGGAAAGAAATAGTTGAAAATATTAAGTTTTATATAACGTATAAATATTATAATAATTATTTTAACATAATATATATAATTATTTATTATATACTATATATATATGCATTATTAAATATTATATTTAATGTTATTTCACATTCATATACATTTACCTTCTGTCTCCTGACCGTCAAACATAATCTACATTTCATTTCTAATAACTCTTATTCCTTTAGTTGTCAACACCTCATCCCAAACCGTAATAAATCAAATATTTAAATAATTAAATAAGTAGAAGATAATTTATAATATATATTATTAAATTTAATATATTTATATAATTGATAAGTCATAAAGAATTGATTAATATAAGTACTGTATAATATTTCTGGAAAACTAGTTCTCGTATATATATTATAAGTTGAGTGAATGATAAGTAATTAATTTATATTCATTCCTACTTTATGGTTTATAGGACATAAGGGGTAATTAACTGTGAAATAAAATCCCCTTATTCTACCATGTTAATGCTCTTTTCTTAGTGTAAATATATGGTGAGTAGATATAGTTTGTTAAATATATTATCATCCACCTATGAAAAACTACTACTACTATATTAATAATATGTATATATAAGTAAATTATATATAAAATTATTATATATTAATTAAATATTAATTTAATATATATAATATATATATAATTATATAGAATATATTAATATATATATATTAAATGTATATATATAATTATATATATATATATATTAATATGATATATATATATATAATTATATATATATATTAATTATTATATAATATATGAATAATATATTTATATAATATTATATATATATTATATTATATTTATATATTAATATATAAATATTATTATATTAATATATATATTAATAATTATAATAATTAATAATTTTAATTATATATATTACTTATATATAATATATCTAATTACTTTCTTTATCAACCCTCTTTTATCCTCCAGTACTGTAGGTAATATTATAGGTAAGGTTTGTGCGGTATATAGTAAATATACTTATAGTTCATGCATATCGAAATAAGGTGAAAAGCTCATATAAAGTGATATATATATTAAGTATAGATAAGTGAAAAGTAGTAACTAAAATAGTTTCGTGAAAGGAAAGCCCAGCCTTTAACACTACCTACCTCATATATGTACTCAGATTAAAATTTATTGTGTAATCCTAGAAATATACTGCGCAAAGCCCTTACGAGCTTCCACGAGTGTCCGCAGAGTGCGCACCCTCGTAGCGGTATAGCGTAAAATGCGGTGGCAAATATGCCCGCGCGATTAACATCGCTTAAGGTCCAATAGAGCGCGAATGTTTTGGCTTTCAACAAGATAGAAGCGAGTTCTGCTATACAAGAAATACATTAGCAAGTTAAGCGAACTCCATATCTCTAGTAGAGACACTCTTATATCCATGAGCCATCTATCCCTAACTTCATATTTCTACGATCCTTGCGAGGAGGTTCGTTCACCGAATCGTATCCAATCTTATTCTAACTTCTGAGTCTCCCCTCAGTACCGGTACTTAAAAGGCAAAGAGTTTATGTCCTGTGTCACGACATACTAGATACGCTCTCTCAATCATATAAATGAGCAAAGCAATTTATATATAGCATATAAAATTTAATTCATTTCGACTAAATCTATTGCTTGGATGACAGCGCCTACAATTTTAACCCTTATTGGTATCCTATATCATAGTTTCTTCTCTAGCACTTATACTATCAATTATATTCATCTTATAATATTTAAAACGAACGACACATATATTTTACAACACACTCTAATCTGATAGCTCCAGGTTCATAAAATATGAGTTACATTTGTTTCCTGTGTGATCAAATATCCTTCTGCTACAGAGCCCCATAGCTAGTAGCACTTTCTAGAATTTGAATCATTCCCTGATGAGCATTGAAACTTTAGGGATATGCGGGCCTGAAAATTACCCTTACTTCTTCCAATTTATTCCCATCATTTTTCCGTGTGGTAGTGCGTCAGCTACGTTGTTAGTATATCATCCACAACCATAAAACACTATAACAGCATACATAATCATTATATAACCTCACATACTATAGATAAGACTCGATTGACGCAATTAACTACAATACTTTAATGTTCCTCATTTACATTCTATAACCAATAGGTATATTTAATTTGACACCTCTATAGCTCAATCCATTATATCACTTAATATGTGATCATTCAAATACATAATTTTATATATTAAGTACTACACGTCTGATATAATCTAAATCTCTGTTCTCCCCTTCAAATCATATTCCAACATTTCAATACCCTATAAATAATATTTAACTCAGACATATACTTGTTTTCAGCTGTATCTTAACCATTATCTAATAACTATACTTCATCCTGAGGACTGTTCCTCTCACTCACAACCATAATAACCTATACTTACTTATCTACTTATTACTTTCAAACCCTCCTATATTTACACACTCTTGCCATAAATATTCTCTACCAATTCCTCTTTTTCAATATACTTCTCTTCAGATTCACCGCATTCATCTTTAAACACCAAATTTTCATTCTCGGACAACCCTCTTTTCCTCTCACCATAGCCTACTCGCCCAGACTTCGCGAGCCATTCTTACCAGGTTCAATCGTACTGCATTCCTGAGAGCTCACCATTGTCCTGAATCCGAGCACGCCGAGGCGCGTGCAAATTCGTGTCAAATAAGACCCCTCATCCATATACGATATGAAGAAATAACAGGAACAAGAGTGCCGACTACACAAAAAGGACCACGTCCGCCGTCACTCGCCTCATTAATATAAACCAATCACCTTTGTAAACACCTACTTCCTTATTCTTACACACGCTGCTCACTATCGTCATACATACTTTTGATGTGGTACCTATTAATATTATATAAGAAATTACCGTAACCAACAAGCCACAGAATAATAATTCCACCTCAATACCTGCCATAGACGAGGCTTCCCCGTATGTGAACGCATCCGCTCATAATGTACGCTGTTGAGCACCAATCTCCTACTCAATATCGTACATAGAATCGTACTATATGTAAAGGGTGTCAATCCCTTAGCCCTAAGGTATATTTAGGTCCACACATAATCACCTCATAGCTCCTCACCATATAATAAAATACCCCAGCTCACAATTTCACTCTACTACTTAATTATGCACCTTTAATTTACTTAGTGCCACTCTATGTCGAACTCTAACTAATTTTACTATCTATCCTTTCAAGATCATTTCGTATATTACACGCTCAATTTCACAACTTTTATTTTTACTTCTCGGATTTACTCAGTCATCACTATGGAATATCTCGGGTTCCCGTCAATCAATCCCTACTATAATAATATATATAAAAAATATAGATCTATAACTATTTTGGCAGAAACATCCTTCTTTATATCAACATGACCAATACATTACTCATAACATAACCTTTTATATTCATAATTTTATATACTTACTAATTTTACCTACTCATTATTCCTTACACACCACAACAACCTCTCTAATTAAGTTCATTTCCTCATTTATCAACTTCTTCTCACACCTATAGCTAATCTGTTATATATATATATGTCTCACATATATATATATGAACTATTACTGTTCTTAAGTTCTATTATTATTTCTTTAATTTATCTAAGGAAATTGTATATACTCACTATACATTGTACATATACAACATAATAGCTAAACATAAACATACCTCATTACCTAGTTAAAGTGAACCGTAGCGCACTCAAGACTTAGTCCTTACTATTATACATACACGGTATTATATTAAATTATGCTCACTAGAGATAACCTCCTGTGATCATTCAAACTTTAGTACTAATACTGATTACATACCTTCCACTTCTATCCAACACATACCCTATATTTTTATACTCGATCACTTGAGGTTTCAGCTTAGCTATCACCATCTAACTTAAACTTATTCACTAACTGTGAAGAGACTGTACCTCACTCATCAACATAATAACCTATAACCTTATCTACGTATTAATAACTTTACAATAAACCTACATATATCTCTATTTTAAACATACCTACCTGCCAAATCTCTACCTAAATTAACCTTACTCATAACTACTATTATAGAATACTTTCCCGCTCAACATAAATACCTAAGGATGTCAGGCATATATATATAGAATAGTATATTATAATGCAACCCTACCTCATCTCCTATATTACATATCAATTATTACTAACACCTATATTTACTAATTGACACTACTCACCCTCAACTATCATATAATTTATCTTTCATAACCCTTAATCCTAAATATTATACAACTTGAATAACAATGAGTGAGACATAAATTCACAAAAACTCCCTGCTCACCGACTATATTAATACTAAACTCATATTCACTTATTGATCAATATATATTTATATATATTTTCTATTATTATATATCACGCTCATATATCTATATACATACTTTTTTGAATTCCATTATCTCAAGGATAGCCTTATATAATCACAACCATAAACACACCCCATAATATAATCAATATCACTATCTTTACATTAAGTGAGTATCCCTCATTAACCCATTATCATACGGCTACTCTTAGTTGTACCTAAAATCCCCTATATAAAAATACTATAAGAATACAAATATATTTTATATTATTATATAATTATTTATATATATTTTATATATATTATATTAAATATATAATATATATATTAATATATAATATATATAATAATTTATATATAATTATATATTAATATATATTAATTAATATTAAATATATACATAATATATATATTATATTATTAATATATATATAATATTAATATTTAATATAATTAATTTATATATTATATTATTTAATATATATATATAAATTATATATATATATTATATTATTAATATATATATATATATATACATAATATATATATATATATTAATTATATATATATATATATATATATATATTAAGTATATAATATATATATATATATATAATATATATTAATATATATAATATATATATATAATATATATATATATACTTATATATTATATATAATATATATATATATATTAATAATATAATGTATATATTATATATATTAATATATAATATATATATTATATATATATATATATATAATTATATAATACTCCTTATTATATTTACAATGTCTTCTCAATGAAGCGTATTATAATCTGTTTTAATTATTGTGTCACTGAATTTAATAATATCAGTATATTTATATTATATCTTCCCTATCGGAAGTATGTGATGTCGAGTTCGTCAATTACCTCTGATTCATTATCAGTGGTTTTAGAGGGTGAATTTGTTTCAAAAATTTCACACAGGGACGCATGGTGTCCTGGTAAATTACAAAAACGACAAGGTTTTACTTTTAAACATTCGAATGTGGAATGGTTAGAAGTAAAACAAAAATTACAAAGGTTATTTTTTGATAAAAATTGACGTCTCAAAGGAGTGGAAAATGCTTCACACTCAAAGGCATAATGCCTTTTTTTTTTACAATATATACAAGTAATTGACCATTGGTCAAATTTAATATTTGACATTGTATTTTTTATGAGAAAGTAGTATTTAAGGCTTTTACAGTTGTCTTTCTGTAAAACCTTTTCAGAGTTAATGGATTTTTGTACGAGAGGATTATATACCTCTCTAACTCACCATTCAAATATGTCAAATTTTGTATTAAAAGTGGTAATTTGTGTGCTACAGGATAACTTTCGTTTAACATTATTGGCTTCAAAACAGATTTCATCTGTTAAGGCTTTAAGGCTTCACGCTGTTAATGAAGTTGAGATTTAAGTGTAATTTTCACAGATGGTGCGAGCATCTGACTCTTTGCAAGAGATCCGAGTGCCACGATAATGTGAAAGGCGCGAAACTGGTTTAGTAAGATTTTTAAGTTTAAGTGTACTAATGGAGTCCAAGATAGAAGTGTGAATAGTGTAACAATCCTCGTCATCGAGAACAGCATTATTTCAATCGAGAAATTCAGATATTTTTTAATGTTTAATTTTTGTCCAATATTGTTAAGTCATCTTGTTAATTACTCTTGGGATTTTTGTGGCTTCGAGCACACAAATGTATATGATAGTGGTACTAAATGTTCCTACCCTGAATACAAAGTCGATAGAAAAAGTGATTTCTGTATATTTTTTTTAAGAGAATAACGCAATGTGTAACGCGCACGCACCAGGTCGTTGTCGTTGCTCTCGAGGATATATGGATCAACTTAGACTGTTTATTATTTCACTCTTGTTTGGAGATTCAGTGCTTACCTAAATTTATTATTTGTAAATTAATGTTGAAATTTGTAAAGTTTTCATTGGATTATTTTGTGGATCGAACATATATATCATTGGACAAACTTCTTGAAATTAATTTCCGTCTATGATAAAGTAGTGATTTTTGACATACTACATTGAGTAAGGATATGTTTTGTGTAGAGGGAATCTCACATAGACGTGTACATTTCGATTGTTGTAATAGCTGTTATAAGCTCAAAAACTCTTTTGGAGTATAAACAGGTCTCCTCTAATTCATATCATTTTGTCAAATGATTATGGTATGCAACTATGATGAAAATTATTCTGGTATATTTAATAGCTGGCGAGTTCTGATAGGTAAAAAGATGAGCTACATCAGATCTGGCTCTCGACATACCATAGTTCGATCACAAGTCGATTTATGATTATTTTTGAAAGGATTTTATGCGATGTGAGGATAATCACTAGTATGTCATTCCGGATTTGTATATAAGTCTTCGCTACTCTTAACTACTTTTCTGAGACAGGTAACATATAGATTTCTTAATCATATATTTTTCTAGTTACAAATTTTTGATAAATATTCTGGAAATATTTCTATGAAAGTTGATAAACTTGTGGAGAATGTTTTAATGGCTATTCCTTCCTGAAATTCAATCTCGCTTAAGAAAATTGATTTATTTGGAAATTTATTAGAAATAGGTTTTTTTAGTGTGACTAGAAGACTAAGAGTGTTATTTCTCCTTCTAATTTAGCTGTTATTAATTTTTGAATGTAATCACAGAGTTATATAATTTTATTCTTGCTCTTAAATTTATGATAACTTTTGTGGAATAACTTTTTCTGGATCTTACTGTTGGTTCGAGAGATACCTAAATGGCTATTCTTCCCTGTAAATAACAAAGTCGTTAAAAAGTGATTTTGATATTTCTTAGCAAATACAGTTTTTGTGGCTTCAATAGCTTGTTTGAGTTTCTGAGTTTATACGTCCGACTCCAAGGACCGACAGATGAAAGTTGGTTCTTTATATTTTATTTTTGCTAATATTTTGAAAATTAGAATAACCTTCTTGTAACTTCTTCGAACTCGAACATATAATATGGCTATTAACTCCCTGAAATACGAAGTTCGTAGAAAAGTGATTTTGCATTTATTTTTAGCCCTAAGAGTTGTTTTATGTCGTGATGACGAAACTCAACTAATGGTGTCTTACCGGATGTAATAGCCTTGTTAAAATACATTTTGGGAGTAAACTAGGTTCTTTTATTTATTTTGTCACAATGGTTGATAAATTTGAAAATTTTCCTTGGATTTTTGGTTGGTTTCGTAAACATATAAATTGCTATTCCTCTGAAATACAATGTCCGTGAAAACGTGGAATTTTTGAATATTTTTAGAAGAGGAGCTTTGTCGATGAACATTTACTTCAGCAACATTATATAGGTTGATTGCCCTTAAAACAGTGTTCTTAAATATTATTTTTTGTCAAAATGTTGAACCTAGGCAATATTTTTATGGATTTTTTATGGTTCGAACATATAAATGGCTCTACTTATTAAAAACCAAGTCGTATAAGAGTGATTTAAATATTTTTTAAGAAGGTTTTTGTGTGAGGATACACTTAATGAAATGTTCTTAGGCATCTCTGTTAATAAGCTTAGTTATCCGCTATATTGAGGAGTAACAGGTACTTAATTTATTTTTGTCAAAAATACAACAAAAATATTCTGAATAAAAATTTATTGGACATTTTTTAAATTCAAGCATATAAATGGCTATTCCTAACACCTGAAATATCTAAGTCGGATAAGAAAGTGATTTGGATATTTTTGAACAGGATTAATTGCTGTGAGGAGTAACTATGGCGAGCATCCTTCGGATTTGTAATAGCTGTTATACTCTTGGAGAGTAACAGGTTCTTAATTATTTTTGTCAAAAATGTTTTGAAATTTGTAAATTTTTGGATTTTGTGGTTCTGTAAACTAATTAGTAAATAGATGCGCCATTACGCTCCTGAAAGTACAAATATGGTGGTGTGCATTTTGATTATTTTTTGAAAGGTTTTTGTGTGAGGCAATACTAGGGTGTGCTTCGATTTGTAATAGACTGTTGTACTTCTTTCGGAGTAACAGGTTTCCTCAATCTAAACCCTATTTGTCAAAATATACTGAATTTAGCTAGAATTTATTAGGCATTTTTTGTTGCGTTCGTAGAAAAGATATCCTAAATGGCTATTTTGCTTACCTGCAATACAAGTCGTAGAAAAGTGATACATATTTTTCTTAGAGAAAGGTTTTTGTGTGAGACAGACAGAACACTAGGGTGTCTTCGATTTTGTAATAGCTGTTATATACTTCTCTTGGAAGTAACCGAGGTTCTTAATTATTTGGCATCAAAATTTTTGAAATTTGTAAAATTTTTGGATTTGCTTTATGGTTCTTAACAATCGTTAATGACCTTATTTGCTTCAGAATACAGTCGTAGAAAGTAGATTTATTGATACTTTTTAGAAAGGGTTTTGTGTGAGGAACACATAGGGTGATCTTCGAGATTCCGAATAACCCCCATACTTTTCATCAACAGGTTCCTAATTTATTTCTATGTCAAAAGTGCTTTTTAGTAAATTTTTGGATTTTTTGCTAGGTTATCGACACATATTAAATGGTATTCCTCCTGCAACAATACAAGTCGAGTTAGCGAAGTGTATTTTGATTCTTTTTAGAAAGGTTTTTGGCTGAGGAACACTAGAGTGTCTTTGGATTTCCAATATGTGTTATACTTTTGGATAACAGGTTCTTAATTTTATTTTTGTCAAAATTTGAAGATTTGGAAATTTTGGATTTTTTGTGGATTTCGACCACATATACAATCTGTGCAATTATCCTCCTAAACATAACAAGCCGGAAAAGTGAATTTTTTTGATCATAGTTTTAGAAAGGTTATGTCGATGGGGAACACTAGGTGTCTTCGGGATTTGCTAAATAGCTGTTCATACCACTTTTGGAGTCAACCAGGTTCTTAATTTATTTTTGTCAAAGTGTTGAAATTTGGTATTTTTTGTTGTCATATATATAATAAATATGGTTCGAAAATATACTAATATGTTAAGCTACTCCTATAGTAACATGAGGTTCGAGCGGTACGGTTTGGCTCGAAGAAAGGTGATTTTTGATATATTTTTATAAAGGTATAGTTGTGAGTGGAACACTAGGGTGTCTTCGATTTTGTAATAGCTGTTATTACATCTATTTAGGTCAGTACCTTGATATCTTAATATTATTTATTTTGTCAAAATGTTGAAAGATTTGTAATAATTTTGGGTCAAAACCCTACATGAAACAAAATATCAAGCTATCCTGAAATACAAGTTTAGAGAAAATGTGATTTTTGATATTTTAAGAAAAATGTTTTTGTGTGAGGAACACTAGAGTGTCTTCGGATTTGTTAAATAGCTGTTATACTTTTGAGTAACAGGTTCTTATTAATTTATTTGTCAAAATGTTGAAATAATTTAAAATTTTTGGGATTTTTGTAGTTCGAACATATGAAAGTGCGCAATGTCCTCACCTCTAAAAGTAACAGGGAATAGTCGGTGAGAAAAGTGATTTAGGTGTTTCACGAAGAGAGTATATTGGTGTGATAGGAACACTACGAAATGGTTCCTCTCGGATTTGAGTAATAGCATGTTTATAAGCTTTTTTGGCTACTCTTGAGTAACGTCTCTTCTTTATTTTTTGTCAAAATTTTGCCGATTTGTAAATTTTTCGGAATTTTTTTGGTTTCGATACATACTAAAATCTTGCTATTCCACTCCTGAAAATTAGTGCGTAGAAGTGAATGTTTGTAATATTTTTCGAAGGGGTTTTTTGTGTGAGGAATCTACTAAGAGTGGTTGTTTATTCGAGATTTGTAATAAGCTGTTATAACTTTTGGAGTAACAGGTTCTAATTTATTTTGTCAAAAATATAGATATTTGTAATTTTTTGATTTTTTTTGGTTTTTCCGAACATATAATAAATGCTGCTATAATTACGCAGCCTGAAACTAACAAAGATCTGTAGAAAGTGATTTTGATATATTCAGAAAGTGTTATTTTGTGTGAGGAACACTAGTGTCTTCGGATTTGTAATAGCGTCTATAGCTTTGGAGTAAACAGGTTCTTAATTTATTATTGTCAAATGAAATTTGAAATTTTTTGGATTTTTGATCGGTTCGGAAACCTATATATAAATGGCCATTCCCTCTGAAATACAAGTCGTAGATAAGTGATTTTGAATATTTTTTAGAAGACGCGCTCTTTGGTGTGAGCAAACACAAGAAGGTCATTTATGGATTTGTAAATCGCTGTTATTACTCTTGGAGTACAGGTTCCCTATAATTTATTTTTGTCAATAATGCTTGAAGATTTGTAAATTTTTTCGGATATTATTTGAGTAAGTTCGAACATATAAATGGCAATTCCTCGCTGAAATTCATACGAAGAGTCGTGAGAAAAGTGATTTTATTTGATATGCACCGTTTAGAAAAGGATTTTTTATTGTGTGAGGAATACTATAGGTGTCTTCGGATTGAAAAAGCTTTGTGTTATTACTTTCTCGAGTACAGGTTCTTAAGTTGTTTGTTGGGTCAAGATGTTGACAATATTGTAAATTTTTGGATTTTTTGGTTCGAACATATACAAATGGGCTATTCCTACGCCTGAATACAAGTCGCTTATTTTGAATTTAGACGAATAGTGATTTTGATATTTTTTACAGCATAAAGGTTTTTTGTGTGAGGAACACTAGGGTTCTTCGGATTGTATGCTGTTAATAAAGAGATCTTTTGGAGTAACTCAGGTTACTTAATTTATTTTGAGACATTTTGAAATTTGGAAATTTTTGGCTTTTTGTGGTTCGAACATATAAATGGCTAATCCTCCTAAAATACAAGTCGTATAAAAGTGATTTTTTTATTTTTTAAGAAAGGTTTTTGTGGTGAGGAACACTTAAGGAGTCTTTAGAGATTTGTAATATGACTGTTTATACGCTTAGGAAGCTAACAAGGTTCTTAATTTATTGTTTGTCAAAATGTTGAAATTTGAAAATTTTTGGATTTTTTTTAGGTTGCGAGATACAAT
Organism: Trachelipus rathkii; assembly: GCA_015478945.1. Classification (NCBI taxonomy): domain Eukaryota; kingdom Metazoa; phylum Arthropoda; class Malacostraca; order Isopoda; family Trachelipodidae; genus Trachelipus; species Trachelipus rathkii. Next base: position 11,981 of record JABUQX010057031.1, on the reverse strand, counting down.
ACTAAATGGCTATTCTCTCTGAAAATACAAGATCGTCAGAAAAGTGATTTTGAATTATTTTTTGAAAAGGATTTTGTGTGAGGAGTACTATGGTGTCTTCGGATTTGTAATAGCTTTTATACTTTTAGAGTAACAGGTTTCTTAATTTATTTTTGTCAACATGTTGAAATTTGTAAATTTTTGGATTTGTGTGGTTCGAACATATAAATGGCCACTCCTCCTGAAAGTTACAAGTCGTAGAAAACGTGATTTTCGATATTTTTTGAACCGGTTTTTTGTGTGAGGAATACTAGGGTGCTGGTGGCTTCGGATTTGTAATAGCTGTTGTACTTTTGGAGTAAAAGGTTTTTAAATTTATTTTTGTCCAAATGTTGAATTTGAAATTGCTGTGGATTTTTGGTGGTTCCGAAGCATAGAATAAACCTTACTATTCCTTCCCTGAAAATAAGCTCTACGTAGAATGTGATTTCTGAATATTTTTAGGTGGATTTCTGAGTGAGGAACACTAGGGTGTCCTGTTGGATTTGTAATAGCTCGTTATACTTTTGGAGTAACAGGTTCTTATTTTATTTGTGTCAAAATTTTGAAAATTTGTAAATTTTTTGGATTTTTTTTTGGTTCGAACATTATAAATGGCCATTCTTCCTGAAATACAAGTTGTAGAATAGAGTGATTTTTGTATAATTTTTTGAAAGGTTTTTGCTGTGTAGGCCAACAACAAGGGTGTCCTCGGAATTTGTAATAAGCTGTTACTAGCTTTTTAGGAGTAACAGGTTCTTAATTTCTTTTTGTCAAAATGTTGAAATTTGTAAATTTTCGGATTTTTGTGGTTCGAACATATAAATATATGGCTTATGTCGCTCCTGAAATACAAGTCGTAGAAAAATGATTTTGAATTTTTAGAAAGGTTTTTGTGTGAGGAAACTATGGTATGTCTTCGGAATTGTAATAGCTGTTATACTTTGGAGTAACAGCGTTTTTTAATTTAATTTTTGTATATAAAATGTTGAAATTTGTTAGTTTTTGGATTTTTGTGGTCGGAACATATAAATGAACAATCTCTCTTGAAAATATAACAAGTCCGTAGAAAGAGTGATTTTGATATTTTGTTAGAAAAGGTTTTTTGTGTGAGGAACACTAGAGTGTCTAGGAATTTGTAATAGCTGTTATAACTTTTGGAAGTAACAGGTATCTCATTTTAATAATTTTTGTCAAATATGTTGAAATTTACCAGAAATTTTGGAATTTTTTGTGGTTCGAACAATATAAAATAGCCGCTATTCCTCGAAAGACGTCCTGGAAATAAAAACGTTCGTAGAAAAGTGATTTTTGGATATTTTTAGAAAGGTTTTTGTGTGAGGAACACTCAGGATGTCTTCGGATTTGTAATAGCTGTTTTACTTTTGGAGTACAGTTTTACTTCAATTTATTTTTGTCAAATATTTTGAAATTTGAAATTTTGGATTTTTGTGGTTCGAAGATATAAATGGCTATTCCTCCCGAAATAATACAAGTCGTAGAAAATTGATTTTGATATTTTTAGAAAGGTTTTGTGGAGGGAAACACTAGGTGTCCTTCGGATTGTACTAGCTGTTATTTTTTGAGTAACAGGTTCTACTTTATTTTGTCAACATTTTGTAGATTTGGAAATTGTGATATTTTTTGTGGTTCGAAGATATAAATGGCTATTCTCCTGAAAAGCAAGTCGTAGAAAAGTGATTTTTGTATTTTTTTAGAAAAGTTTTTGGTGTGAGGAATCACTGGAGTGGTCTTCGCATAATAAATCAGCCAGGAAATGTTATTCCTAAGCTACCGTTTTCTTTAATTTATTTTTGTAAATTCAAACATGGTTAGAGATTTTTGATTTTTTTGGTTCGAACATATAAATGGCTATCCCTCCTGAAATAAACAAGTCGTAGAAACGTGATTTTGATATTTTTAGAAAGGTTTTTGTGTGAGGTAAATCATTGCGTGTGCTTCG